>JAKSZP010019034.1:0-46604 GCA_022478985.1 Massospora cicadina
TTTAGCGAAAATAAGCCATATCCACAAAAAAGTTAACAGTCACTAAACACTTTATTACAATAATCTGACTGAACATATGTAGATATTATAGTAAAGCAAGTAGAAGTATGGGTGATAACTGGCAGAGGAGCGCTCATTAGTATTGATTTGACCAAGTGGTGAAGCAAATAAAGATCTATAATTATTTGAAACACCAGAAGGAATATGGAACCACTGGACTGGATACCACAACATACTGTATGGCATTCAGTACCCTACCTCTTCAATTTGTATTGCTGGTGGTATAAGCTCCCACCATAGTAGTGGCAAATAAAAATTATGACATCTGTTAGGATTTGAGATGATGAGAAAGTCAAAATTTATGCTCTCAAATTGAGCCTTAACAGATCAACTCTTGAACAAGCGTGAACGGAACCTTACCCTGAAGGTTCTATAACTAGAACAATCAGGAAGCATCACGCATATGAGAATCAATGGAAACCTCTCCAGGAATTTTATCCACACTTCTTAAATCATGAGAGGAGCGGTCCCCACCACTGAAGTCATGAGGATGATGCAGTAAAATGAGGGTGCTGACCAGGCTGTCGATCTGGAAGGTAGTGAAAAATATTGACCATACTGGGCCATGAAGGTAATTGATGCACCATAACCCTACACGCCCTATAAATATTGTTTTTTAGATCTGATAAATTAATCTATATGCACCCCAGATTTTCATTTTTGAATTCTACTAAATGTCAGTTTCAGGCCCATTTTTAACCTCCAGTGACAGTCAATAGAACTGTTACACTGAGAGAAATGGTATTTCCTATAGGGGGATCTGATCTGTCTAAGAGAAAACGTCTATCACAAACAATGGAGAATACTTTTTTTAGTACTAGATGGTCCCAACCCAAGAACAATGGAGAATACTAGCAGTCACAAAAGTCAACATGATAATAAGTAAAGAAGCATCACTCAATGGATTAGTACCCTGAAATATGTTTACTGCCCATGCATCCTGAAATTTTAGAATTTCAGGCCACGTTCCAGTTCTCTCTACCTTCAGTTGATCTTGATCAGTACTAACTTCAGTACAAGAGCCTTGAAAAATTATTCAACTGTTAGCAATTGACATTTACTCCATGGAGGCCTACTCAAGTCGCTCCTGCGCCTCTTTAGTGCCTTCTACCATGTGGGATCTATATACCTTAGCCCAACTTCCAGTGGGAGAAGTGACCCTGGGAGCTAAATGCTATCTTTGAAATTTTGTCCATCCTACTCATTACCTCCGCCAGTTAGTCAGGTTGCACCATCATAAAGTCTCCTGACAACTAGGGCTTACCCAAATTTTACACTCCCATGTTGTTAATTTTTATAAGGTGGCCTCATCCTTCATTCATGACAACTGAGAAGCCATTATCAATAACCAACAATCAATTAACGAAGCTCAAAGCCAAATTGCGGTGTTGGATAGTAATAATCTTAGCTACCTAAAGGACCAACTTTGTCAGGATGTTCAACTTCTTAAGGCTGCTTGGAACGAGCGCCTCCACCAAGTCAAAGATCTGGTATGGAATCTCCAGCAACACTATCAGGAGATGGCCTATCACAACTACATCTCTGAGAGTGAAGGACCTGAAGGGCCTAGGAGGCCAGAAGGTCCTAAAGGATGTGAGAGGCCCAAAGAGCCTAAAGGTCTCTGTGTGCCCCGTGGGCCCCTAGCCCCATGGTACTACTCCAGGCACCCTAACGACCCTTGGAGAAAGGACGTCTTGACAGTCCTAGCCGCCTTATGAGATCAGATCTGAAACGTAGCCTAAGGCTGATACTCTGAGTAGACGGAGTCCCCCTCAACCCTAGGGTCTCCTTGAGGCACTATTATAAAAAGAATAATCTTAGCGCCTTCACCAAGCTTACCAGTAGTTGCATTTACCACCTCGAAAAAACCATTCAAGGGTTCAAGACCCACTTGAACAACCTAAAAAGTCAGTTTTCCTTTAACGTGCCGATATTCAAGCCCTAAAAGAGCAGGTTGCCCATAAAGCTTTCATTTCCTCCCTTAACTGTAACTGAGATGATATCCAAGAGGACCTTGAGGTATTAAAATGACAGTTGGACTAGAAATCTCCCCATGACTATACAGAACCTGAATTTTTTTGAGCCTGCACCAATTCCTGATGTTAGTACTCTCTCCACTCCACTTTTAACTAATTTCAAACCTAGTTTAAGGATAAGTTCACCCCCAGTCAGGAAAGCATCATCTCTTTCCTATATGCATATGAGAGTTCCATGGAAGAGGCCATTGACTTGAAAAAGTGAAGCATATCCACTCCTTCCTTAAGAGAACTGCTCAGGAGATCGTGACTCCACACTAAAATAATGCAACAAAAGGGAGCAGGTTAAGATAGCATTAGTTAAGAATTTTTCTGCAATCAAAAACTAGCCAATCAAAAAGAAGGGTTATGGGTATATATCTAAATTAAAAAGGAGAGCCCTGTAGAGTTCACCAGCTATTTCTACACCCAATAACAACCCTTGGTTACCACAAATCATATTACCTTGTACAACTCCATTACCACTGACATCCCATGTTGAGTTCTTATAACGAGGTTCATTGTGTATTGTCAGCCAAAAGAATGGTTTTACATGCATTTGAGAAAATAAAGAAGTGCTTAATGGGGTCTTTGCAATGACCCTACATCCTAAGGTTATCACTTCTTCCCCCTCCAACTGTCCTCAGGTTCATGTGGTCAAAAACCAGAAGAACACTTGACCTCAATGTACCTACTATAATGGCTTCTGAAACAGCACCAAGACATGCTGGAAACGACTTGCTGAGGAGGTGGTAAAAGGGTCGTCAGCATTAATGATGAGGCGCCCCATGATGATATCCCTATTATGCCTCAAGGATCATCACTGACCTCTAATAAACCTGGAGCTATCATACCTGAAGTAGCTTTAGTACTCATTGATAATAAAAAGATTAATACTTCTTAGACTTCTTATGATGACTCTCCGAAATTTCTCACGCTAGCTCCACAATTTGGAAGTCTGGTTACCCATGTCGCCCTTTGAGTTTATAAGATTCTGGTTCTCACCATAGTTGACAGTGGTTCCACTGTAAATGAAATTAACAAAGTTGAAGCTTATCAAGATTGCCCTAGACTTGCCACATTTTATGGAGTAAGGCATGACTGGACCACAATGTACACATTTTTATAGGGGCTTATTCTTCCCTACCTATCCAATTTGGGAAGCTTTCTGTAAATAACCCCACCGTTGTGCTGGATAATCCAAGCTATAAAAATATTTGAGGTGGATTGACCTTGAGAGAAATATACAACACTGAGAATTTTTAAAGTCAGTACAGGTTTCAAACTCAAAACCTGCACTAGGCTGGAATCAGTTTTACCTGACATGCTAACCACCCTTTCTTCTTTCTCTAATAAAAGTTTCATTAGTAGCAGGAACCACACTGCATGACAACCACCCAAATCTTCCTTTATAACACCATGTTATCAATCAATTAATTAATTAATGATAAGAGGGGATGGAGGAAGTTATGTTCTTCCTAGCCAGAACAGGTTTTGAACCTGGTACAGCACCTTTACCCTACCTTAGCTTGTGGTTACAGGTGTGCGCAGCTACACCGGTAAGCTAACCACCCTTAATCCAAACTATGAACTTCTTCTCAGAACTCAGTTCCTCTGAGATTACTCTGTGGTGTACATTATGATGAAATAATTCTATACCTACTGGGACATTGGGTTTCCTTAATCTTTAAAACTTTCCATAACTCCAAAGTGGAGATTAAGGCCCAGGCTTGCTTACTAGAGAGTGTGGGCTAAATCAATCAACTTAGGTATCATAGAAGGGGCTCTCAGGTCCAGTTGCCCTGCTTGCCATTGATGGCAATGAAAGCATGTTGATCCATTTACCTAGGATGCCACTATACCTCCAAAGTCCCAAGTTATTATCAATAACCATATCCATGTTTACATTCTATCTGGATACCTGCTGGAAATCCAAGGTTTATATACCTATCCACCTAGGAGTTTATAACCTGTCCTGGGATTCTAGATCCTGCTTATGCTGAATCTATATTGGTGTTGTTGTCCAACTGTTATCAAATTGGCAATATAGTTAATAACTTCCAAAAGGGTTGCACTGGATAAAGCCCACTAAGCAGCTAAGTTGGATGATATGGAGATCGCTGGTCCTGAGATAAACTTTAGTAAATTTAAATAATAATATGAAGCAATTGCTTCAGCCACACCACTTTATTTTTTAGAATAAAAATAGCAGACCTCTTTTGCTTGCAATCCCCTTTTTGTAGTACTAGTGGTGCCCAACCCAAAGGGTGAGCCGCCACACATCTTTATTTGCAAATGGGCCAAACAAAGGAATTATCATAGATTAAAAAAATCCTAATATGGCCTCTAGGTTATCAGCTTAGGAAGCCATATCAGATGGCGAAGAGGCTTTGGGAAACTTTTTTCTGGCGCCTGCTTTATCTGGCGGACCATGACGGACAGCATTGGGGTGGGAGCATCAGTGACATGGGGCATAAGGAGGTATAGTTGGGGGTTTTCTTCATTAATGTTGCCGGCGGTGTCCATTGACTCAACATATTGAGCAAGTTGTTGCTCAGCAAGAATGATGAAAGTCGGCACACAAGTAAATGACTTGATGTGCCTGTAGTTTTGGGAAACTTGGGGTTGAAAAGAGAAATTTTTTCTGCATTGATGCAAGCGCAGTTCGCACTGAAAGCAAGCTCCTCGATTTCATACTTTGTATCTTCCTCAAAATCATGAGAATAATTGGGGATAGGAATACCCTTGACAAAGGGCTCCGTTGCCCCATGGAGTTGCTGGTGGAGGAGGTTGTTGGCAGGGGCAGCTGCAGCCGCAACTGCCATATCATTAATATTTTTATAAATGAGAAACTCAGTTTTTGGAAGAAAATGGCAGGAACGTGATTTGGGAGGGTCAACGAAGAACTCCTCCAAAGCAAAATTGGGTTTCACGTGGCACAGCCATCTGTCCTCCTCAATCCATTTGAGAGCCTTGAATGGATTGGATTCAGCCAGCGCTGGGCCAGCCACAGGAATTGGGGCTGTGGCCGGAGCTGATTGGCCATGTGCTGTCAACCATGGCACCTCAGCTGACTGGTTCAGCCATCAACTCAGGATTCCGTAATATGGTCAAATTTACAAAAAATTTAGATTTTTGTAAATTTTGATTGGTCACTGCTTTGGAAGCAGCACCAGAATTCCCTGACATTGGGGGTGGGAGGATTGAGCCCCATTTATAAAATTGGGGTGAGGCAGCCACTGGGGTGGCACCCAAGCCCTGAGTGGCAGATGTGGCAACCGTGGGGCACTTGCATTTTGAGTGGTCAAGCTCGAAGTACAAGGGGCAAATGGCGCGCCCGTTTCAACGTGCGCCCAGAATGGGTGATTAGGGGCAGATCTGATCACAGTGTGGGGGGGATTGTGAGGTGAGAGTCATGACGAAATGGGAAGATCATTGCAAAGGTGCGAGGCCCTGCCACCCAATATGCCCCATTGGGAACCACAAACTGCAACATGGGGTCTGCACTGTAAATGGCCAAACCCTCCGAGAGCTTGTGGTGGAGGCATTTGGTGGAAAGGAAAGAGGGCAACCCGGCGAACTGGACCACCAAAGTGGCCTCATCCAGGAGCTGGGTGCAAACAGTGGCAAAGGAATTTTTGAAAATTAATGGCAGCTTGGCTGCTGCCACTGCATTGGCTTCCAAGTGGAAGCCAAGGTCAAAACACCCCTTAAAGGGGTGGAAATCAATAAAGCTGGCGGGTTTGAAAACTGCCATGGCCATCTCAATGATGGCCGCGCTTGCATATGGGAAGAGATTTTCATATTCAACCTGGAGGCTATAATGCAAATTGCTCCATGGGAGCACCAAAGGGCTCCTGAGCACCGCTTGAGAGCTGGCGAGGTGGTGGACCAAGACCTGAGGGGGGACATAACACCCAGTAGCATTGGGAAGGCTTGCAGAGCCAGCCCAGGTGCACTTCAGTAGCAGCTGAAAGATGCCAGATAGCGGCGCACCACCACCCCAAGCTGGGGCAGCAGGCATCAATTGCATTTACATCAGTAATTTTTGGCTCAATTGAGCAGTTGTTTAATGTATTTTTTCAAAAATCTGAATTTGGCTTCAATTTGGGTATCAAAGCAAAAGAAAGATGTTTAGCTCAGTTCTTGAAATCCCATTTTTCTTCTATTCAAAAACCTCATTTTTTCTAACCTTTGTGGAAAAACTTTTATATTCAGAGCTTCATTCAATCCTGATCATTTGGCTTAGACTGTTTGTTAGAATTTTAACCAGGTGATATTCCTCACATATTAATGAAATTAGTATAATAATTAATTGAGGATGTTTGCTAATTAGTTAGCTAACTTTTATTCATTATTTAATGATAATACCCCAATTTGTGCTCCCCATTCAGTTGGGTTGAGCTGTCTTGATCTGTAGGATCAAGAAATTATAGGGAATCATTCCCAATAGAAAATTGTTGGGTCTCAACACCGGCGACTGAGGCCAAGGATGTTGAGATATTTAATATTATCAATTAAGATGACGAATTACTTAAATTTGACATCAAAAAGTATTGGGATTTGATCCTGATAGTTTTCAGTTAATTTTGACACAGGCGACTTAAGCTGAGGATGTCAAACTAATAATATTAGTTGTTTAAAATCGGCTTTTATCCCTGCATCAACTCCATGTGAAAATGATTTTGGGATTTCTGGCAGAAAGTCATATCTCAGAGGACCGTCAACTTATTCTAAGGTTGCTGAACCATTTGAACTAATTAAATAAAGTTGAGTCACATCTCAACTTTGTGAGAGTATTGAGTGGAATCCCTGACAGTATTTTGGTTTAATTTGACACTAGTGACTTATGTCAAGGATGTCAACATATTTAATTAATTCAATTATGATGAATCAGGGAAAAATGCCATTAAGAGTGCTGACAGATGCTAAGAGATAATTGCTAGTGAGAGTGCTGACAAATGCTAAGCAGAAAGAATCATCAGTGAGAGTGCTGATGAATGATAATCAGTAAAATTGCCAGTGAGAGTTGCTGACGATACTAGCAATGAATGCCAATTACGTGGATGGGCAAGAAATGCCTATAATCAGCTTTATCTCTCTCTTAATAGAAACATCTTCCAATCTTCTAATCTTTAAATCAAATCTTTATTTTATTTAATTGATTGTGGATAACTACCTCTGCTAGTTTTAAAGTGAATGTACTTCAGCTTGGCTGATGGAGGAGGAATGGAAGATCCCCAGAGATTAAGTGCTGGGTGAACACACCTGGAGTGGTCAGTGCAACCAACTCCCAACCTGAAATTACAGATCAACTGTGGGAACTAGCTCAATCAGTGGAGCCAGCGATGGACAAGTTAGGATTGGCCATGAGGTGGAGGAGCAAGGGGTCAGACTGCCCAGGATGGGGGTGAACCACCAGTGCCAACAAGAGGGGCTAATCTGCTAAGGTGCAGTTGGTGTCCAGCTGGATTGGGGAGTTGCCTGCAGCCCTGTAAGGAAAGGTCATTAATGATGGTGGAAAAAGAAAGGGCCAGCAGTCTTCATGCTGTTTGGCCTGAAACACTAAAGGAGTCACCTAGTATGGAGAATGTAAAATTCTCAACACTGTTCTTCTCCATTTCATTGTAATTAAACAAACTCAAAGCTGCGTGATACTCTGGCAGAAACTAATATTTTTGAAATCAACATTGCTCTATTGCCTTAGTTTGAAGAGATCTAATAATTACTCTTTATAGTTCAACAGTGCCTTATTGCCTTAGTTTGAGATGATTTAATAAAAATTTTTTGTAAATAGACATCGCCTTATCACCTTATTTTGAGGCAATCTAAAAAGTATTGCTCTTTTATTTGGTTTCATCCAATATTAACCAATTTGCCACATCTATTTGGGGCTTATCGTCCAGTCTATCAACTTCTCAACATTAACAATATTGACTGGAAAATAAGTCTCATATTGCTTAGACACCCAAAGAACTTATGCATGCACTCAATTAATGATTTGACCACTTGTGGGATCCTTGATAATGTAGGCGTCAACACCCATTTTCTTGATTACTTCAAATGGACCTATCCAGATGTTGGCCAACTTAAGCTTTTGGCTGTACCTGTGTTGGCCATAAAAAACAATATCTTCTTCATTGAACTAGGCTATACCACCACACCGTACCTGATTGGTGGCTTATTTCTTTATCTTTTTGGCCAAGCTAAAAGAGTACGCTTCAGTTTGCAGCTTGATTATAGTTTTTGCCAGGTTTGTCTAGTAAAATTGCAGATCCACTATGCTGGTATATTCTATGCAGTCATAAATCAGTGCAGGTAGAGCTGGGTGTCATCCATATAGTAACTGTAAGGGACTCTTTCCCGTTGCGTAGTGATATCTTACTTTGTAATAAAGGCGGTGGTGAAAAGAGGAGAACTTTAATCTGAAGGTCAATCCATTACCAACTTTTAGAGTATGTTACAAACTCCCATTAACATGTTCAACCATACCATTGGATTTGGGATGATATGGGGTCGTCAGAACTCCATGGATGGCCATCAGCTCATTTAGCTTTGGAGGGATGTGAGAGATAAATTTGTTCCGTTATCAGTAAGGATGAACTGAGGGAAGCCATGTCACTTATTATGCATCTCATTATGAACTTGGCCATGTTGACCGTCTAAATCCTGTATCACTCATGCTTCAATTCACCTGGTCAAGTGGTCTATCACAATCAGAATGTATTTGGAATGGTTTTCTTCCATTAGCAGGGGCCCCACAACGTCAATGGAAACTGTATGCCAGGAAAAATGTGGTTTCACTAACTAATAAGAGGTCTTCTGGTGAAACGGCTTTTCCACATGACACTGGTGACAGCAGGAAATTATCTCAATCATGTTGAAGTGCATTATCTCCCAATAATACTGAGGTAGCAACAATTCTAATGTCTTATGTAAATCTGCCGTGTCCTACTGCCTTATGCACACTTATTATAATACACAGCCATGCCAAAGGGTCTTAAAAAGTTCATTGTATAATCTTCAATACGTTTTTAATTCGACGTACTGTTGGAAGGTATTATATTGCAGCTTATTTAACGCCTTTATAACTTGAGGTAGTTCTTCGTCATACTTTCCACTAGGCTTTTTGTCATATATTACATCACTTAGATCCTCCATAATGGCAATAGTTGGTAACCTTAATAAACAATATGCATTCTGGTGTTTTTCTCCATGTCAGTGAAGCATTTTAAAAACATTATCCTGAAGTTTGAGAGCACATTGTGCTAGCCGCTCTTCAGGATCTCTGAGATTCTGCAACCAGCGTAATGAAGCATGATTTGTTACTACTTTAAACTTCACTCCATGCAATTACACCCTAAATTTCTTGTGTGCATAGATCACTGTAAGCACTCCTGCTTGGTCAAAGTATAATTCCGTTCAAGGCATTCAGGCTCCAACTGCAGTATGCAACATGGTGCTCTTTCACTTCAGTGTCCTTTTGGGATAGAACCGCCCCAACAGCGGAAAGATAAGCATCCTTCTGAACGACAAACTGTTTATCTAAGTTTTAGTAGCATAGCACTATCACACTGATTAACCTTGTCCAAAGTGTGGTAAATGATATTGTCAGCTTTCCATCCATTTGAGTGGCTTCCTAATTATAGCTCAAATAACTGGGCTCCAATATAGCTGAAATTAGGGATGAAGCGCTGGTAGTAACTGAAATCACCAAAAATACTTGTATGTCACACTTACTGTTTGGCGGAGTCATTTTCTGGATGGCCTCCACCTTGGCTGGATGATGTTTTAGCTCCTTCGCGTCTACCACAAACCCTAGGTATTCCAGCTGGTCTTTGAAAAAGTGACATTTATGAGGCTTAATCTTGAAAACAGCCTCAGCAAGCCAGCGAATTACCTCTTCCATATGGGTAAGATGCTCATAAACCGTCCACAAAATGACATTGATATTGTTAAGGTACATGAGAACACATGACAGCTTCAGGTTACCAATGATAATGTTCATATCCCGTTGGAACATAGTCAGGGCGTTACACAGCCCTTGAGGCATACATGTCAGTTGGAAGAGCTCTTTGGATGTAATAATGGAACATTTCTCCTACTCCACAAATGGCAAATTGACTTTCCAATATCGAGGTATAAAGTTCAATTGTGAAGTAATGGGCTCCACCCAAGAAATCCAGGGCATTGTTGATTCATAGTAAAGGATGTGAGTCCTTTTTAGCAATGCTGTTGAGCTTCCAGTTGTCTATTACTACTCAGTTAGTACCGTCCTTCTTTTTTTACAATGAGTGCAGGTGAAGCCCACAAACATTTTTTGATGGTTCTAGCAACCCTTGCTCCAGTAGCTTTTCAATTTCTTCTGTCACTACTTCTTAAGCTGACCTTGATCAGCGAATAGGCCGATACCTAATAGGGGATGATCTCCACTGTCCAATTAATGAACCATCCCCTGAGCGCATCCTAAATCATGATTGTTGAAAGCAAAAAATCCCCTTATATTTTTTTATAAAGCTATCACCTGATCCTTCTGCTCTTCCAACAACCCCAATAAGTTTTGCGTGGAACCACCGCAATTACGCTGGGCTGCAGTTTGATAGGGAGACTTAGTTCATTTGATGACCCAAATTCATTAACCCAAAGGATCTCCTCAACAGAGGTTAAGTTTAGATATGTCACTATATGATGTTAACGGAACTGCAATGGTTCTTTTTGTAGGTTTGCTAATAAGAACTTGATCTCTCCGTGTCCCAGAAGTATAATACCTGGAGCCACATGAGGCTCAGTCCGTAATTGCTAATAAGGCCAATAACTTCCCCAAAGAGTCCTATTGGTATTTCCACCTCTAACTCGAGGCTTACTATTACTTGGTGGCCAAAAGGTATTGATATGGACCTGGCAGCTCTGAGGGGCAGCCCTTGATATTCCTATATCTGTTGGGGAGGGCACAGATCCTCTTTTTTAGTTGATGGTAACGAACCAGGATTACACAGTCACTATAGGCAAGGTGACATGTCCTATATGCACAGGATCTTTTGGCACTCTACTGGAGGTAAAATAATTTGGTATTTGCTGACCCAAAATTTTGAAGTTTTTCCTCCATCATATCAACGACAGCTCTGAAGTGATACATGAAAGCGGTTCCAATTGACTGAGTAGTTACTGTTTGGTAGTACTATCACCGGAGCTACAATGGCAATTGACCCAAACTGCAAGGGCAGCGCACTGTACACTCCCTCTGAACTGCGTTTTCAGCTCCAGCGGTCCCATAGATAATGCAATGTTCTAAATAAGTTTTAACATCAACTTCACTACTAAGTTAGTGGAAACTATGTTGACTGGGGCGCCTGTATCTATTATAGCGCAGACTTAGTTTTTGCCACAAAAATGTCACAGTATGTACACTCAAGAATAAGAATAATATTGACTATTTAATACGTGGACATTTAGAGAATCTCTATTTCTGAGGAATCACATAATCCCTCACTGACTTTAAAGTATTCTTTAATGATGCCGTCCACTGGAAAAGCAACGTTTACTTTTTTTATAAAAGGTGAATCTGAGGAAGGTCCCAGCTCATCTGGCGAAATTTGCTCAAAACTCTGACAGGCGTAAGGCTTCAGTTGTTTCTGGGGCCCTCCTTTTGCAATGGCCTTTGCTTGCGGCCATGTCAGTACATTTACCTCTCTGACTACTGCTGATTTAAGAATTTGTCATCATACTGAGGGGCTTCAGCTGGATATTCTTTTTCATGTTTAGGTGTGACAGGTGGGGTTGGGTAGCGGATGTATTGGGTCCTTTCTCTACTAGGCTACATCCTTTTCCTGATTATACTGGTCCTGCTGTACATAATGGACCTGACGATTAGGGTAGTTCGCTGAAATGTGCTCAGAGCAACCGCAAGTAAATCAAATTGCCACCATATGGTCCACATCCTTAGTTATTGTAAGATGGCCCAGGATGATAGTTGGACTGTTGGCAGTCAGCGTAAGCAAGCCCAGGTCAAAAATTGGGCACCTGGCAGTTGGCATAAACAGATCCATACCAGAAGTTGGACTGCTGTGGGTAACTCAGCTGAGGGCGAGGTGTGTAGTTGTAATAGGATTGGAGGGTTACTGGCGTAATCAAACAGGGCGGAATAATTCACATGGATAAGAAGGTCCAGCGACAGCTGCTAAAATTTTTCAATCTGTATTGGGGAAAGTAAAGATAGCGGATAGATGACGCTGAAGCTGGACAATCTTAAGAAGGTATACGTTGTCCTAAAAACTGTGGCCAAGGCGTTGTACAGTTTGCGGCATGGCTTCACCCCAGAGTTCATTGCAATTCCCACATTGTCTTTGCATAGGGTTCCTTCCCCAATTACCATGTGAGCTACCATCATGAATTGGTCCATGAACACAGCAAGAGTTTCATTACAATAGAATCAATTATTCAAAAACTCAGCCTTTTGCTGGGACAACTTTGCGGTGTCCCCAAACAACTGCATCACAGTATCCTTTACCTTTTGATATGACAAAGCTTCTTGGAAGATAGCAATTGACTTGGTCGGTGCTTTTCAACATTCAGGGCAGATATTAGCAATTTAGCCTTGCACTAATCTAAGGCTCCTTCTTCCACAAATTCAAATCATTTTAAGAAACTGTAGATGTTACCATTGCAGTCAAACTGAAGCAGCTTATCAATGCAGACTTTCTCCTCCCGCTCATAAATTCAAGCCTTGGGAGTGTATTGGGGAATTGGTTGAGACCCATAGCCAGATTCTTGACGAGAAGCTGGCTCAGAAGGCTAGTTGCACATCGCTTGTTTGTGCCTTGGGGGTAGCGTGGGTCTCTTTGGTGAAAAGTACTGCCATCACCTGAAAATTTTGGTTTGCAGAGAATAATCATCCATAAAGCTGCCATTATAAATGTGTAGCTCATGCTGCCCGTATGTTCAGCGAAAAGTTCCTTGGATTGGTAACTGGCCTCATATTCACCATAATATGATCATTTCTGAGTGCCCCCTTTGTGTCCTTCCATTTCTAATATGGGTGCTGAGGGTAGGAGGTGCTTTTCAAATTTCACTCCGCACAGTGTATTCACTCAGTGGTTTCATCCAGGCAATTGGCAAGTTGCCTATTTTGTTGTTTAAGAATCCACAGTTGGCTGAATGCTTAGAAAGTTGGTACATTACACTGTTATACTCCTGAAGGACCTCATCTTGCTTCCTGAGCACCGCATCCAAAACAAGTTTGACGTCCACATACTCGGCTAGCATGGCGTGTTGTGAAGATTCCCCGTCAGTGAAGGCCCAATGTGACATGGCTGGTAACTGAGGAATTTATATATATGGTTGTTCAATGAGCCCCCTGTAGTGAGCACCACTGTTATCAAATCGTCAATATAGTTAATAACCGCCGTAAGGGTTGCATAGAGTTAAGCCCACTGAGCAGTCAGATGGTTGATATGGAAATTGCTGGTCCAAGATAAACTTAAGTAAATTTAAATAATTATACAAAGCAATTGCTTCAGCCACACCACTTTATTATTTTAATAAAAATAGTTTGTCTTCTGCTCGCAATCCCTCTTTTCTTCTTCCTTAAAAACTCCTTTTTCCTAACCTTTGTGTCACACTATATATTCAGAGCTTCATTCAATCCTGACCAATTGGCTTAGACTGTTCTTCTCCATCACATTTTAATTGGCTTAGTCTCATAGCTGCGAGGATCTAGCAGAATATAGTATTATTGAAATCAACATTGCCTTATTGCCTTAGTTTGAGGCGATCTAATAAATACTCTAGGTAGCTTACCATTTCCTTATTGCTTTACTATGAGTCGATCTAATATATTCTTCATAAATCAACATCGCCTTATCACCTTAATTTGAGTGATTTAGTAAAATCCTCTTACTTGGTTTTTTCCAACCTAAACCAATCCACCGCAGCTATTTGGGGCTTATCATCCAGTCAAACAAATTTCTCAACACTAACTTTACTGACAAACCTAGGTTAGTAGGCCCAAATATTCCTGACACATATGTCTGCCTTCTACCAGTAGAGGCTTATAATGATTTCCGCATTTTTGGGATCCTGTGGGATTTTGGCTTGGATATTCCCCCATCAGTGGCTCTAGTTGATACAATATCAGGAAGGATCTTACTGGGCTTAATAGCACAAAGTTCAAGAATTATTAAAGGATTATTTAGACCTTTTTTGGCCTTAACCTACGATTTTGTAAAGATAGATAAATTTCTACATTATGTGGAGACTGGAATCGCTCCCCTTTTTTGGTCCCAACCTTACCAAAAAAGAGTAAGGTTGAAGAGGCCTAGGTGGCGGCAGAACTCAAACTACTACTTGAAGTTGGATTATTGGTGCCTTTGCGCAGCCCTTGGGCCTCTCCTCTCCTATTGGTTTGAAATTATGATGGCAGTCATTAAGTGGTGATGTACTATCAGTGGTTCAACTCCATCACCAAAAAAGACAGTTATCCTCTTCCCTAGATTGACGACTCTCTCCTCTTGCTCACCAGGTCACGATACTTTTCCATAGTAAACCTTGCCAGCGGGTGTTGCAATTTAAGCTCACACCTGAAGACTGATCCAAGTGCGTGCTCATAGCCAATCTAGGGCTATTTGACCCCATGAAGGTTCCCCAGGGCCTTTGTAACGCGCCAGCCACCTTCTAACGTGCCCATACGGGATCCTTAAGAATTTAAAGTTATTGTATGTCCTTATATACCTTGACGACATCAATGTTTTCTTGTGAACTTTCAATGATCATATGGAGAACTTTTGGGAAGTTTATAAACGTCTTAAGAAGCTTCAATAAATCACAAACCTTTGAAGTGCTTCTTATTCCAATCTGAAATGGAGTTCCTTGAACATAAGTTGTCAAAAGATGGCATTCAGCTCACACTGGACAAAGTTGACGCCATAGAAAAGATGTCGTGCTCCCAGAGCTTAGGGAAAATTTATGTGTTTCTAGGAATGCTGAGGTTATTAATGTCAGTTTATCCCTCGGTTTGCCAACTTGGCTGAGCCTCTTTTTTATCTCCTGCAGAAGAATGTTCCTTTTGAGTGGCAGCTGGAACAAGAGTAGGCTTTTAATAATTTGAGGACGTTCTTTGTACTAAACCTATTTTAGTCCATCTGTGTTTTTAACCTTTTTTGTTATTCACAGATGCAAGTGATGTCGCCATTGGGGTCATCTTATCCCAGCATGACGAAAATCAGGTCAATCGTCCAGTGGCCTATTTCAGCAAGACCTTGAGAAAGGCCAAACAGAGCTATAGTTTATAAAATGAGAATGTCTGGCTATCCTGTTTTTAGCAAATTTCTTGGCCCTATCTCTATGGCACCCACTTCATCATCATCCTTGGTAATTACTCTCTCCGGTGGCAAAAACAGATGAAGGGCCCAGATAGCCGTTTAGCCTGATGGGACTCAAGACTGCAGAGCTATGATCTCACTATTATATATCACTTGTGAGTAATTCACCAGAATGCCGATGGTCTCTTAGAATGCCAGTCTGGCTGCCTTACCCCCAAGGAAGACTAACTGTACAATATAATCAGCTGACCAGAATTCTTGGAGTTATAATCTCCCAAGAGCCAAGCTGAGCTCCAAAAGATGACCCAAGACACCAAGATCAAGGAAGGTCTGCTATACCAGAGGGTCAATAAGAAATGGCTCCCCTACATCTACCATTCTTCCCAAAACCAACATTATCCTAGTGGTTCATATGACTGTGGGACCTGGGGAAGTTAAGAAAAATCACGAGTGGCTAAAGAAATGATGTCACTGGTACCAAATGGTGGAAACCATCTAAGAGGTCCTGGAAGCTTGTATGACTTGCCAATCCCAAGATTGGTCCAGTCCTTGATAGCAACACTCAGTCATTGCCCCAATGGGTACCTTCAATGTCATTAGAATCGATGTAGTAGGCCCTCTTCCCACCGGGATACATGACCATAAATATATCCTTTTAGATGTGGACCATCTGACCAGATGAGTTGTAGTGATTACAGTCTCCGCTGCCACTGAAAAAGCCACGGCTCTATTTCCTATTTAATCCGTTTTCACCCAGTATGGACCCCCCCCCACAGACTTTACAACAGACAATGAGTAGTTTCACCTCACAGTTAGTCTGAAAAAATTTCTTCAATTTTTGGTACTAACCAGAGTTTTGCCGCCCCTTACAACCCATCAACCAATGGGTAGTGGAACGTGCTAACATAACACTTGTCTCTATTTTGTGGAAGATGGCCTCCTCCAATCCTGCTTGCTGGAATCATTAACTGCTCAGCGCTTTGCTTGCTTATAAATTAAGCTACCACCAAGACATCAAGTGTCCCACTTAAAGTTCTATTTGGGCGTGTTCCTGGATCCCAAGTAGCATTGAGCCATTGCTTGAACCCCCTGCTCCTGAGAACTCTGATAGAACAATGAAGGCCTTATCCAATGAAATTTTCTGGCTTCAAGCCCTAGACGTGAAAGGTGTTGTCACCACCACAGGAAGGAGGACATTCTGATTTAATTTCATCTGTCCCTCCTTACAAATTTTTCAATCAAGTGACCTCATTTTCATTTATCACCATCTCCCTGGAGGTTGACAGAATAAGCTCAACTCTCTTTGATCCAGACCTTATAACGTTATTCATAAGGTGAACTTGGAGCACTCCATTGCTTACGTCAATCAGGGGACAGTGGTGAAATGGGTGCATGGGTGGTTCCTCTGGCCTTATACCAACTCTGACAGTATCTTGAGGGGGGCGTTTCAGTATTCAATATGATGAGCAAGTTTAGAACCCTGCTCCCAAATCAATCCTTGAAAGATTAATTCTCAAACCAGTGCTAATGGAACCTTGCCCTGAAGGCGCCAAAAATAAATTTAATCAGGAAACATCACGCTTACAATTATCAATGAAAACACCTTCAGAAATTACATCCCTGCTTACTGAATCATGAGTGGTGCGGCACTCACTGCTGCAATCATTAGGATAGTGCAGTTAAATGAGGGCGTTGACCAGGCGTTGAATCCATAAGGCTTTGAAAGATCCTGATCATACTGAGCCATGAAGGTCATTGAAGCACCATTTCCCTACACGCCCTATATGTATCAACGCTTTCTACCTCAATCAAGCAGCCTATATCCACCTCATTTTTTCATTTTTTGATCTCTCCACTAAATTCAGATTTGAGCCCATTTGTATATTTCAGTGACAGTCAAAAGAACTATTACGCCAAGAACACCTTATTAAAAGGGAAATCCTGATAAATATGGTATTAAATGTGATTTTTGAGGAGAATACCTTACAATTATAGGCATATGTTGCCCTTGGTATACCAGCAGAAAATGAGAAGCTCCATTGATAAAGAAGAATAATTTTGTAAATCTAATTTACAATGATAACATAACTTTCCATCCATCACAAGTTGGTTGAAAGAAAAATTAGAAAAAGATGCCAACGCAGATCCTCAAGGAAATTTAGATACCAATGAGAATGAAAATGATGACTACCATTTCGCTGGGAATGCAAATGATAGCTAGCACAGTGTTGGACTAGATATCACGGAACTATTATATATAGGAAGTCATTGTCCATAGAAAAATAAAGATTGGAGCCTTGGGTAGATTTAAAAATTATAGTACCAGGCCATGGTGAAATCTGAGTTCTTTTGGCCAATTTGAGTCTAAAACCAATAAAGGTGGAGAAACCCCATTATTGCGTTTGCTTACCTAATCCTGACTGCTAAAATAATAAATCTTCATAATTTTGGGATGCTAGAAGAAATGGGATTAATGGTAGATGTTGCTGAGAACATTAATGTATTGTTTGATTGAAAGCAACTTACTTAGTTATCAGAACAATAGCAGGAGGAAATTCTAAAATAATTAAAAACATTGGGTGATAAAAATTTGGGATGATCATGACCTTGAATGCACAAAAAATGTGCTCCATAAGATTTATACTGTGGAGTATCTAAAGATACAAATGTGACTCATTCAACAATACAAGGCTGCTGAAGCAGTAATCAGCGAAGAAATAAGTAAACTGATAAATCATGGGCCCCTTGTACTTTTTTCAAGTCCATGGGCGAGTCCAATCCTTATATTGAAGAAAAATGGATGGATCAAATCGATTGATGCGCAATAACCACCATTTAAATAGAATTACCAAGAAGAATTAATATCCGCTGCTAAGGATAGATGCAATTCACTTGATCATCTAAAGGAAGACATTTCTTTTCATCCATAGATTTTATCTCAGGGTATTGGTAAATATAATTGCCAAAAGAAGACCAGAAGAAGTGTACAATAATCTCTGCATAAGGATTATATCAGCTGATAAGAATGCCTTAGGGATTAGGTAAAGAGCTGGATAACTTATAATGGGCGATGGATACCATCTTAAGTTGCTTGAGTTTACATGCGTTTTGGTACCAGTATAACATCAACTTTTTCAGTAGGACATTTACAATTTCGCAAAACACTTGGAGGAAGTGTTCAAACACCTAGAAGTAGCAAATTTGAAAATTAAGCTGAGGAAATGACATTAAATCAAAAAGAGCTTGAATACTTAGGCTTATGATAAACTTTGGTGGATTACAACCTCAATCGAATGTAATAATGTCCATTGAATGGATGTCAATTCCAAAGAGTGTTTGTGATATACATGTCTTTCTTAGAATGATCAGCTACTATTGACAATTTATCAAAGATTTCACCATAATTGCCGATTATATATCCATACATTAAATAATCCAAAAAGGGATTTGTATGGAATGAGGAGGCCTAAGAATTGTTCAATGAGCTATGAAAATATTTGATGACTAGTCCCATTATAGTTAAGAAAGATTTTAATTAGGCGTTTATATTTCATATGTATGCCTCATAATGGTGTTTAGAACAATTTAAGTCAAGTTGATGATGATGGGGAGGAGCATCCAGTGACATATGTGAGTCAGACATTGCCGCCAGAATAAAGGAACTACACTGTGATGGATCATAATTCCTCATAGTGATATATGCCTGCATTTTTCGAGTGTATATCCACAGGATGCACTTCAAGCTCATGACAACTACTTATCTCTACTATAGTTTCATAATCTTAAAGAAACATAGGGTGAATGGCTCAATTAGCTCTGAAGCTGCAATCCCATGAATAAGAGATTATACACAGAGTGGGAGCAGCACATCCAAATGCTGATGAAATATAAAGATTAACTGTCATTGAAGTCAGGTATCAGCAAGTAGATGAACTATTCCAACGGAATTTTAAGTAAAACATCATGTATGAACCCCAGGAGATTCAAAGCGTGCTGAAGAAAGCAATGAAAATACTGAAATAAAGAGTGGGAAGATTTATAAAATAATAGACAAAAAGTGATATTTGTTTTCTAAACTTTAGAATGCTCAGCAATTGGTCAAGCCACGCCAATATGTAGGGCATGGTGGCCTAAAAAATTCTGTATCACCTACACCAGTATTATTAATTGTAATTAATTAATCATGATGTATCATACTATCTAGCCTGCTGCATAGAGTTCAACTCTATAATCCCCACAAAAGCCTAAGGTGATACAGGCTAGTGCGTCATGGGTTTTCTTGGCGCGCGGTGTCAGTTGATGTAATGGGGCCCCTGAGTGTTAGTTTTTGTGTGAATAAAGTACATTATAGTTGCAACAGATCACATGAACAGTTGATTTGAGATCAAGGCCTTGAGCAGGGTAGATTCAGCAAGCATTGTGATATTCATACTGGACCAAGTAGTGTAAAAGCATGGATGCCTGCAAGTATTACCCAGTGACATTGGAACTAACTTTACTTCCTATGTGATTCAAAGGCTGAACGAAATAATGAGAATCTAGGTAGTGGTGTCCACTCTATAGCATCCAGAAACAAACGAAATGGTAGAAAGAGTCAATGAAACTCTGACTGTGACTCTGAGAAAATTGGTAGCAGAGAATATCTCCACTTGGGAATATTATCTGAGCTCAGTTACATATGTGTGCAATATCAGTCATCATATGATGACAGAGAAACGCCATTCAAATTCTTATACGGATGAAAAGCTTCACTACCACCATTTCTTATTTAGAAGTAGCTCCAACTTTTAAGGATGAGTTCAGAACAATATCTAATTTGAATGGCAAACATTATAATTGAATTGCAATTACAGGCATTTGATGCAATGTTGAAAGGAGGAGTTAGAACAAAGAAACTGGATGATTGAAATTTACCAGTGCTCTCAGGTTGGGACCATCTAGTACTAAAAAAGAAATTTACCAGTGCTCAAGGAATACCATGTGGGGGAAAGTGTAGCCTATTGTGATACCCAAAACCTGAAAGAAGAAACAAGTTGGACTTTTACGTTTGGGTATGTTCAAATTATTGTAAAAATGGCAACAGATGCTATATGGTGAAAAACATCACTGATGGTAAAAAAATGAATTGAGTCCATAGCAAATACTTGAAATATTGGTTTGAAAAAAGAATAAAAACATAAAAAATATATAGATAAAAATATAAAAGTAATATAAGATAAAAATATATTATATAACCATATATTAATCTACAAGAAAATCATCCTTAATAGAATTTGAAATATGAAATTATATAATTAAATAGTAATTAGTTAAAATTTTTGTTGTAATTGAGTGTATCTGGCAGTATTTCCATTCACAATGTCATGGGAGGAAGGAGGACAAAATATAATAGAAAGCAAAATTGAGTGAGCGTGAAAGATTGACAGGGCTAGCTTGTGTTGAAACTGGGTCCTAGAGAGTCATGAGGAAAAAGAAATTATGCACTGATTAGAATAAGAGAAGCCTGACCTGGGGAATACAGGCACTAAAGAATTCATCATCAAGATTAAGTGATCCTGGTATGGTGTGTAGCTGTGAGAGCCCTTACCAGGGGAAAGACAGGCATTTAGAAAAATTGTTATTGGTGAGATCAACCAAAGTTGTCCTGGTAGCTCTTGTATCTGAGGAACTATGCTTGCAGGAGGCAGAAGCAAACATAATTAGAAGAAAATACTGTGCTGCTGAGAATGGGCATGAAAAGGTGTATTGAACAAGGAGAAGAAACCCTAGCACTTCCAAAATCAAATAAAATATTCTGGCTGTTTCAGGCCACAGAGATCTGTTTTCCACTTGGAGTCATTTTTGAGCGATTTTATTCAAAAACAAGTAAGTAAAACAACTATCAATCATACACCAGCTGCTCCCATTCGATCCCTAATGACGTTGGATTTGCTGCCAGCTGCTCCAGTGTGGGGCAGCGGCAAAACCCCACCCAGCGTTTTCTGTCTGGCAGGAAAATGCGCTCAGACTGGTTTGTTCAGTCTAACCAAATCCTCAGGTCAGTTTAGTCCGCCCAAGGATCTCGCTATCCACCTGGCACATGCCCAGGCTGTGCCTCACAGCCCACTCGTTCCCCCCCACTCCCAGCTTTGTTTCAGCCTTTGGGTCAAGTATGGGAGATTTTTCCCGTATAAGGAACAAGCTAAAATTGACTTATCCCAGGCGGTGATGCTGCTAGGCAGTTTTATAGACTTCTTCCCCTTTAAGGGGTATTTTGACCTAGGCTTCACCTGTGAAGCAGACGCCACCACTGTTGCTACAGTGCCCCTAGTTTTCAAGGGCACCCCTATCCCAACAACACGCACCTGGCTCCCCACCAACACCACTATGGTGGTTCAGTTTAGGGGTTGCCCACCCATCTCCCCCCTGCAGTGCTCCATCAGGAGTTGATGGATGGCTTGGCTGCATATGGCTCCAACCCCATCCTTCAGTTTATGGTCCCCAATGGGGCCACTTGCCTAGCTGGCCTCGGGCTTTTGCCACAATCAGCCCAGAATTTTCAAAAATTGCGTTATTGCTCCCCCCACGCGCCGTCATCCCCTCTGCCCCCAACCCATTCTAGTCTTGCATTGAGGGCGGGAGGACCATCTGTCCTTCCTGCTTTGAGTTAGATCACCCAAAGTGTAAATGCCCCTCCCTTGTGGCTTCCTCAGGCCCAGCTCTATCCTCATCTGGCCCCCAATTTGCCCTGCACCCCACTGCCTTCCCAGCATGGGGTAAAATCCTACCCCCTCCCCCAAAGCCTGCAGCTGCTTCGGTGACCGCTGAAGCCAACCAGCCCCTTCCTCAGGCCAGTGCCACTTGCACCTCGTCCAATCAGGAAACAGCTTGGACTAATGTGGGTTCCCACGTTATCCTGAAATCTCCCGCCACACCACTTCAATTTGCTGACCCCAATTTTAAACTTGACATAAACCCATGGTCCTCATTGGCTGAATCCAATGAGATGGGAAATTTAATTGAGGCCTCACAGCCCACAAATGACGAATTTATCCAGGTACACAAACCCAAACTTGTTGCTCAACAGTTTTATGCCCCCAGCTGGACGCCTTAAAGCTCTGCTCAGACCACCATCTCGCTGTTACAGCAGTTGCTCACCCTGGCGTAGACACCATCCATGAGATGGCTGAGTCATCAGTAGTGGTGCTCATCACAGAACTCCCACCTCCCATCACCAAGCCATCCACATCTGTGTCAAACAAAAATACCCTTCAGTTTTCCCACAGGCGCGCTAAGGAAGCCATCCAGAATGTGGTTTCTGCCTCTCAGGCCAACCCAAGAGTCACCCACAACTCCATAGCTTTATTATCCCAGCTTCCTTCCCTCCACATTAAGGCGGAGGCCTCCATTTTCAGGTACATCAGCAACTTACTGTCATCTGGTAATTTACTCAACCAGCTGATCATTAGCATCCTCACTTCCCATGTCGCTGATCACCCCACCCCTTTGCTCTCCTCCCTGTCCTGCGCTCTCGCTGAAGAGGAGCATGGGGCTGAGGATGAGCCCCCCAATCCCCCCTCCCCTTCCGCCATAGTAGTTTGAGCGCCTCAGCGCTGTCCCACCAGGTAAGTCGTTGTCTTGTTCATTATGTTTCACCCGCTCATTTTGAGCAGTCATTTTTTATTCTGTTTGAGTGGTTAGTTTATTTGGTTTTTTTGCTCTTTGAGCTTCAGTAATGTTTATCCCCTGGTCAGTGTGCCTTGAAATAAATTTAAATTTTATTTTAGGCCACAGAAAAAAGCAGCATCGCCTTTAAAACTCTATCTATGCTGTAAAATCTAGTCAAATGGTGAGATTTGTAGGATTTTGGAATGCTAACATCATCCAGCTTAATAGATTATAACGTATTACTTGTCTAACCATTGAGTGATAATTTATTATAAGAAAACCCATAGCAGATGTGGGAGTTATCATCATTTTGGTAACTATTGCTTGTTTAGCTCTCTATAGAATGCTAATTAATTTTCCAAATTTGATTCCGCCAGATTATTTATGCTCTGTCAAAATGATCCCTAAAAAAGTTTGCAAGTGTTTCAATTCTTAGTTTAACTATCAATAATTGTATACTTTTTTGTAGATCAATCAGGATTTGTTACCAGATGATAAGGGTTTATTGGAAGTTGCTGAAGCGTTGAAAACCCCTTTATTGGCTGCAGCTTACAAGTATCCTAAAAAGCAAAGCAATTTGCTATTAATGGGTAAAATTCCAACTACCTAATCAGGTTACTGGCTTCATAAGGATAATTCTCTGCAGATGGGTAAAGGCGTTTGGAAACGCTCTTTAGTTATCCAACTCAGGAAGGGTCATGACCTATTCAGAGATGAAAACTGACTAAGAGGATGATGTAAGCATTGTTTCTTAAGGCTCCTAAGAGCTATCTTCATTAATGAATGCTATTCTATTGGAGCGCCAACAGAAAAATTTGGCGCTAAAACCCTATAAATTTCCTTGAAATATATTTAATAAATCAGTACCATATAGTTATTTTGGAAAAACATATAATAGTCATACAATTCTTTGTGATTTTGTAATTAGAGTGTAAGAGATATTTTATTTTATCTTTTCTATGTGACAACTCTTGTGATTAAATTTTAGTAAAAGTTTCCCTTGTCCAGGTGATTCTCAAGTACACCAGTGGAAGAGTGTAAGGGAATGATTCCTTGATATCCAGAAGTGCCTTTGAGCTATCAGAAGAAAGAGCGTCAACACCTGTCTGTCATAAAGTATTACTCATATTGGTTTTGAATAATTCAACTAGGATAATTGTTTTCATACAATTATCACCCACCCATTATTATATTAAAGAACAAAATATTAACGCAACATCAAATCTTTGCAGTAACCCCAAAAATTTTACAACCATCTAAATGGCTTGTAACATCTCAGATTGTCCTCCGCGCATATGGTAGAACATCACTTTTTCTTACCTCAGATATGAGGCAATTTAGATCTTTGGTTTATCTCTTTGGTATTTTTTTAAATAACTCCATGATATTGCTTGTGTTAAGCAAATCCTGACTAACTCATCTTTAACTCTTCTTGGTATATGCCAGGAGGTAGAATCTTTTTATCTGCGTCCATCACTAGGGATAACAAGCTTAGTGACGTGGCTTATCTCCTATATAGAACTTTGAATGGAGACCTTCCAATAGTTCTGAGGTAACTTAACTGGTAATTGACAGGGCTAATGGCAAGAAAAAATCAATATCTTTATTCATGGCTGATCATGAGCTTCTTTAAGATTGATGTGAGTGTTCTGTTCACTTTTTCCATGATTTTTGTTAGTATATAGTGTGTATGCATACATAATGCTGCTTTACTTCCACTAAATCCATCAGGTTCTCTCAACATCTGAGATGACATTGAGTCCATTTATCAAAAAGCAGAAACTGATGGCATTTATGGCGGGTAATGAACTAGTTGTAGAGTAATCTTATAGTAACTTTTGCAGTAAATGCCTTGATTGAAATCTCTTATACCCACTTGGTGAAATAGTCTAGTATGACAATGTTAAGATGATTTCTCATTGGATGACTTTAGGAATGATCCAAAAATGTCAATAGAAACATCTTGAAAAAAGGTGTGCTTGGAGGTAAAAGTTTAACTAAAACTTCTTTAATTTTAGCTTTTATTGGGAATATTTAAAACAGTGCTTTAGAGCCTAACTGATGTTATCCACAATTTGCCTTCCAGTAGAATTTCGTATTGAGATGATGGAATGTCTTCTGTAACCTTATTGGTCCTGTTTGACAGTGTCCTCCACTTTTATCAATACTTGTTTGCTCAGCTTCATTTGTGGTAACCAGCTCTTTTGTAATAGATTCTCCAAATGACCAACTCTGAACCTCATTGCTTTTTGATGGTTCTTCTTTAAATCTTTACTAAATAATCTTCTCTTTTTCATTCCTGTTCAGGTTTTCTAATTTGTTTGTATATCTTTTTTCTCTCATGGTTTTTATGGTGAAAAACAAATAATTGCAACAAATTATTTGTGTACAGGTTCTTTTCTCGTGCCCAGTAAATTATCTCAAAATGTAGGCTAGCAGCTGAATAATTCGTCTTGCTAGTCTTCCATCTGCATTTTACTTCAATAACCATCTCAGAGAAGCATTAGTGGTAGTTACATTAAAGTGTATGCTGTAAAGTAGGGCCATAATTGGCGTACTGCTCTGATCACTTATAGGCACTTGTGTTTTGTATCTGTGTAATTGCACTCTACTCTGGTGAATGCCTTTGAGTAGAAGTCTACAAGTGTTCCACTCCTTTTTAATCCAATTTTGTTAAAATGGTAACATATCCACGTCGCTTATATCAATGTAAATATATAGATTCTTTGCAAAGTCTGGTATATCAGAATCAGGACTTTTGGGATTCCCACCTGAACAGCGGATTTGGATATGTCAGATAATGGGAATTAATTCTGAACCAACCACAAAGCTCACACTTCTGTCAAGGATAATCCATGACAAAAGTTAATAGCCAGTAAGTTTGGCAATCAATCCTGATTTGACCCACAAGCCCAAACTTAAGTCAGGAATCATCCTCAATGAAAATTGACTATGATCAAAATCATTGATCCACCCCAACTGATATGACAGAATCCTACTCCCTCAGAGCCATTCAACTTCAGGGTTCAAACCTGAGCTATGAGATGAGCTCTATCAGATTGACTGAGTTGATTGGGGCTTGTACCAAATCCCCAATTAGTTTATCTATAAGATCTAGGATTGGATGGCTTAGATGGCCCCTGATCAAACTCCCCAATTTCCCTTAAAAAGTGGGTATTGAATAATAAACTTTACGTCTTTTTCTCCCTTTTTTCACAAATTTAAAGTTAAAATTGATTTTGTTTTTATTAAGAATCGCTTATCCAGACGTTGTATCTGGAAAAGACTTCTCTACCAAGAGAAGCAAACAATAAGAAAATCCAACACCCTGAAACTTTGGGTCCCCTGGCCTCAAAAATATTGAGGGATATGAGGTATTACACCTGTGGTCCTGAAAAAACTGGTGCTCCCTACCAGGTACACCCTGAGTTCATGGTGAAAAATAATTAAAAACCCAACTTTGAATAATACCAATATGGCGTCCAATCTCATGTTAGATCAGGAACACCTTAAACTCCTGGTTAATTTCTTGTTATGATTCGCAGGATGTAGCAACAAATACTCACTCTTGAGCAATACCAACTCGAATTTTGAGATGTGACTACCAAGCTCAAAAGCGAAATTTGGCAATTATCCCCTATTGTTGCCACCAAATTGGCTCTTTGGGCCACCAACAATTGGGTAGAAACAATAATTGAGGATATCAATATCTTACAAAATAAAGTGGATGCCCTACATTCTTATAACATTTTCAGCAATAATAGTTCCCCTTTAAACGAAAATGGTCCCCTTATGTTAATAAACATTTTTTGACCATAATCCCCCAGTGGCATGTTCAAAACAACATTTACAGAGAAAATATGTCCCAGGCGAAGGAAGTATCTTCTCTTTCCTAATTTGTTATTAAAATGATATGGAAGAAGCCACTGACACCCAGCGACTTAAACTCTTGACTAACTGTCTTAGCTGTATGGCTCAAGAAATTATAGTCCCCCATCTGATGCATTGCTATACTTGGACTGATACCAAACTGCTCTGCTGCGGGAATTCATGAGTGACTTGACCTTAAACAACCAAAAAAGACCTTTATGGTTATCATCCTTAATCAGGGGGATACTATCAGCAAATTCGCCCTCCGTTTCTACCTTGAAGCACAAACTCTAGTTGCAGGGAATTGTCTTATGTTAGACGATGCCATCACCACTGCGTTTTCAGCATTTAAAAATATTCCTAATACCTTACTTTATCTTAAAGCGTTGAAGTCTAAATTAACTCTCTCCTTCATAATAAAGAGGCTATATTGGAAATTCAGGCTGAACTAAAACCCGTTGGGCCACCTCATTTTAACGCCAACAATCCTGGACCCAAGCATTGGCTGTTACACCCCCCAATTCGCCTACAACTGAATTATACTGCACTCATTGCAGAAGAAACAATCACACTGTAGCTGACTGCCACATCCTTCAACGTATGTCGGCAAAAGATCAGTCAGTATAGGGCATGAGGCTCCCTATGCTGACGGAAAACAAGTGCCTCAAGACCCTTGTTCTAGTACTAGATGTATCACCAAACTTCCGTTGAGTTGTTTTGTGTTAGCTACCCCATCAGAAGTTGAATTCCTCTTTCTATTCAAGGAAATAAAAACCTCCAGTTTTCTTACTTCTATTTTGGTCAGTTACCCAAACAAATTCTGGTGGTCAGCTCTTCTAAAGAAAGCCAAGTCTTGGCAGCTAAAACTTTTAAATGCATTGAACAACCATAAAGTTGGCCACAACAGAATCCTCCACTTGATCACTGCAAATCTTTAGTGACAGTCTATTAGCTATTAATTCCCAATTCAGAATGTTGTTGGTTCAGGTCAAAGTAGTAGTCCTTAAGGTTTAAGTCCTGGCGATAATTGACACTGGTTCTCTGGTTAACATTATTTCCTCCTGACTTATCCAAAAGATAAAAATGGCTCCCAATTTGATTTACGAAGCCAAATATGGGATGGCAGGTAGTCAGTCTACCAAGGCAATAGGGACCTATTCTGCTTTACCCCTTCATTTTAGAAAGTTGCTAATCAATGCTCCCACCATTGTGCTAGAAATGATAACTACAAGTTGCTTATTGGAGTCCAATAGATGCTGGAGTTTAACTGCATCATCAACCACAAGGAGAAATACCTATTCCTATCAGATTATCAGATTCTGTTATAATTAAAACTCCCCATCAAAAGTAAAGGAGCTGGATCCAGCCTATGGAAAATATCTCTATTCTATCAGTGGATTTATCCACTAAGACTCTCCAGGTCCCTTAGAATGCCCCTATTGCTTATGTAAAACTATGTCACATAAAGAATATTGCTGATGTGAGTTGTTTTTGGATTGTTACAATATTTAGGATTCGATCCCCCACCCACCATAACTTTGGTTGATAGTAGATTTGTGGATAATCTTACCCTGGACAAACTCCAAGATGTTGAACACCTCCTCAAAGAATGTGGTGATACTTTTCCTTAGTACCAATTGACTATGGGAAAATGCCTAAGGTAATACATCAAATCAAAACGGAGGATTACCCTCCATTTAAATCCCAACCTTATAAAAGATCCAAAACTCAGGGAAGCTCAAGTGGCCTTAGAGTTGCAGCAACTATTAGAGGCTGGGTCACTTGTGCCTTCCAAAGGTCCATGGGCTTCCCCACTCTTATTATTAAGGAAAAGGGATGGTGGTCATTGGGTTGTTATGGATTATCGCCACCTCAACTCTATCACTTGCAAAGATAGCTACCCCTGCCACGTATAAATGACTCTTTATGATTAATGTCAGGGTCCCACTATTTCTCCGCTATGGATCTCGCCATCAGATACTGGCAAGTAGATTTGTCACCTAAAGATCAGGCAAAATGAGCTCTTGTCACAAGTGAAGGACTATTCAAGCCCACTCTAATGCCTCAGGGGTTATGTAACGCCCTTGCTACCTTTCATCGCGCTATGGATGGACTACTAAGCGATTTAAAACGCTCCTGTGTACTAGTTTATATTGATGACATTACCATTTTCTCAAGAACCTTTGCTGAACATCTAGATCACCTCAGGCAAGACTTTCAGCGGTTATGAAAATTTTCACTAAAACCAAAGCCGTTGAGATTCTCTTTCTTTCATAGTGAGATGGACTTTTTGGGTCATAAGGTCAACAAAACTGTAATATCACTTAGGGATGATAAGGTCTTAGTCATTGCTATGAAGACCCCCTAAATCTCTACGAGATGTACAAATTTTCCTAGGAATGGTGGGCTAATATCACCAATTTATCTCTCATTTTGCAGACACCTCCGGGTCTCTGGTATATCTACTAAAGAAAGGAATACCCTTTCAGTGGAAAGAAGAGCAATAACAAGCCTTTCAACTTGCTACATGTCTCTCTTTCTCTGTCACCAGTACTTATTCATATAAAGTTTGGTAAACCCTTCCTCCTCTTTACTGATGCCAGCGATATTGCCATCAGAGCCATACTATCTCAGCATGATGAGAACTTAGTGAATCATCCTATTTCTTACTATAGCAAGACCTTATATAAAGCTGAACATAATTATAGCGTTACAGAACACGAATGCTTTGTGGTCTTACTAGCCATTAAGATTTTCCGGCCTTATTTATATGGGAAGCAAGTTACCATCATAACAGATCATGCTTCCTTATGTTGGCTACAGCAAATGAAGGACCCAGATGGGAGATTAGCCCGGTGGGCTTTAAAGCTTAAAAATTACAATTTTTCCATTATCCACCAACCAAGGCCAATCCACCAAAATGTGGATTGCTTATCTCAGCTTCCCATCCTAACTATAACTGACCCTTAAGAGGATTGACTCTACGACCTCCTAACCCAACCACAGTTATGGAAGGACGAATCCCCAACCCTCCAGCAGGAAATAGCAAAAAGATCGGCAAATCTCCAAGTCAAGAAAGGACAATTGTTAAACTTGTGTCTAAGTAATAGGTGCCTTATGTAAGAACATTGGCTCAAACTGATGTCATATTAGAGGGACATTGGCAATTCAGCCTTGGGGAATTTGGAAGCCCTACTAGTGGCTTAAAACTTAATGTTATTGGGAGGGAATGCTTGTTTCTATCCAGGATGTATTGGAGTCCTGTCTGGTATGTAAAAAACAAGCTGGTCCTAATCCCTAATCTCAACACCCAGTGGCTCCACCCTTTTAACTATTCCATACCATTAGCATAGATGATAAGACCTCTTCCTAGAGCCTCCAATGGACGTTAGTTCTTACTACTAGCCATAGAGCATCTAACTAAGTGGATCAAGGCCGTATTGCTCCCCACCTCTTCAGCAAAATCCATCGCCATGTTTTTGTATAATTGGATTATCACCCAACATGGGTGTTCTAACATCATTCTCTCCTATAATGGATAAAATTTTTGCTCAATGCTAGTGAAAAATTTTAGCCGACTTGATGGGAACCACGCAGGTATTCTCCACCCCCTACCATCCTGCAACCAATGGAATGGTAGAGCGGGTAAATGGCACTCTAACTGCAACCCTTTGGAAAATGGCTATGACTGACCCCCTTCATTGGCCCCAATATTTGCCTAGTGCAATTCTGGCCTATCAGATCAGTTGCCATCGAATTACTAATATGTAACCATTTCAAGCATTGTATGGCATAAATCTCCATCTGCCTTCCAATATCAGGCAATGCTTGACCAAGCTTCTTCTGAAGCACCTGAAGTCTCTATTCAAAGTATTGCAAATGAAATCACAAGACTTAAAGTCCTGGCTGCAAAAGCCTGTCTGCCACAACCAGTAAAGAAACTGCTCAATTTAATGATAAACATGATCACCTACATACCTTCCAAATAGGTGACCTTGTCCTATTTTACCATCACTGCCCTATAGGAGATATCACAAACTGGCACCAACTGGTCATGGCCCTATCAAGTCATATATAAAAGGCAATGAACACTCAATCATAGAGGTTGTTCAGGGAACAGTTGTGACCTATGTACATAGTAGCTTTCTCTGTCTTTCCCCCTGGGCCAAGATCCAGAGGGGGTATTGTTGGAAAACCCATCCAAATGGCAGATTTAAATACGTCAGTTAATGGAAAGCAATCCCAAACTGACCAAAAAGCTCACACTTATGTCAAGGATTATCCCTGACAAAAGTTAATAGCCAGTAAGTTTGGTGATCAATCCTGATTCGACCCACAAGCCCAAACTTAAGTCAGGAATCATCCTCAATGAAAATTGACTATGATCAAAATCATTGATCCACCCCAACTGATATGACAGAATCCTACTCCCTCAGAACCATTCAACTTTTTTTAGTACTAGATTCAGAACCATTCAACTTCAGGGTTCAAACCTGAGCTATGAGATGAGCTCTATCAGATTGACTGAGTTGATTGGGGCTTGTACCAAATCCCCAATTAGTTTATCTATTAGATCTAGGATTGGATGGCTTAGATGGCCCCTGATCAAACTCCCCAATTCCCTTAAAAAGTGGGTATTGAATAATAAACTTTACGTCTTTTTCTCCCTTTTTTCACAATTTTTAGTTAAAATTGATTTTTCTATTAAGAATCGCTTATCCAGACGTTGTATCTGGAAAAGACTTCTCTACCAAGAGAAGCAAACAATAAGCAAATCCAACACCCTGAAACTTTGGGTCCCCTGGCCTCAAAAATATTGAGGGATACGAGGTATTACATCCATGGTTCTAACAAGGACTTTCATTAGCTTCTGTTTGAGCTTTTTGAAGACATCTTCTTTCTCTTATTCCCAATTTAACTGTACTCCTTTGTTCATCAAGTGCATGATTAAGAAGACATCATCCCTGAAGTTCAGTATGAGTTGGTAATAGTATCTTCTCTTACCAAGAACACCTGGAAATCTCTCATGCACTTGGGGAAACTCATCTTGGAAAAGCTTTAACCTTCCCTTGATGAAGCTGCCTCTTAAGTTTACTTAATGCTGATAAATTCTAATTTGATCTTCTTATATTTGCAATTGCTTCTTTTCGGAATTGAGGTTGTTCTCTCTCAGGCGTGTAAAAACCTCCTTCAGGAGTTCCAGGTAATCCTTGAAGGTCTTTATGAACACCTTTATGTTATCCAAGTAGATAAGCATACTTTACATATTCAGATCTATGATGATTCGATTCATTGCTCTTTGGAATTTGGCTGGGGCTTTGCACAACTTCCTTTGGCATACGTGTTGGTTTGTACAGTTATATAGTTAGTAATCAGAGCACACTTCTCCTGGTCTTCTGATTTTAGCTCTGTCTGCCGATATGCACTTGCCAGGTCCATTGCTGACAAGTAGAGCAATTATCTAAGTTTTTAAGTCATTGTCAATGCACAGTAGTGGGTGGAAATCCTACTGAGCCAGGTTGTTGTTCTTACAAATAATCCATGACTATTAATAGAGTTCCATCCTTATTTTGAAATAGTAGATGGTCAACGCTTAATGACTCTTCAAAGAGAGTACTAGTTCTGCATCCATAAATTTTCTGAAAGCCTTTTGAAAAAAGGCTTCTTCTTTGATCTTGTGACAGCAGTAAGGCTTTGGTAGGAAGCTTATGGCACATTTTGGTGTCATTCTTATAGATTTCTCACTTGAGAAAGCCATAAGCATTAGTCTGCTGCTGCATATATCTGAGTAATGATACAATAGTTTATTGATTTTATGCTCTTCCGATGTAGTTGGCTCTTACAGCATAATCTCATGATGATGTCAGTGATTTGAACTGATAAACGTCAGCATAGCTGTTCATCTTTGCCTTAGCTATGGTTTGACCCTACTTGATCTTGAAAGAGTTCATGACAAATGTTCCCAGGAGGTCTTTAACTTCTCCTTGTTATGTAGAATCATAAAATTTAGGAATAACTCTAGGTTCCTGGTCTCTAACTCTTTTTGGACAGTAGATCTCAAGCATTATCTGCTCTGTTATATCAATACTGATGTTGACCATAATAAACTTCTTTTCTCTGAGCATTAGGTACATTTATTACTTGCATACAAGGGCAAACCAGACACTATTCTACTAAAAATTTGTATTCCCTTTGTTCCTTTCATCTTCAAAGTGTAACTGACTCATTATATATTGCTTAATTACAACTAGGTATCGTCACATCTTCTGCTCCTTCTTCTCATCTTGGAACACAAGTGCCATATAGAAGTCAAGAAGACTGAATGAGTTCTTATTAAAGTCAATGATACCTCTTGACTCAACTTAGAACTGCATTCCTAATGGAAATTGTAGTTGTTGTTCTTGAGTACCACATTTGGAGAATACAAGACAATGCATCTAAATCATAAGGGCAGTGCAAATAAGCTCCTAGTACTTTGTCTAACTCAGTATAGGCAGTTCTGAACATGTCCTGATAATTAGTGTCTAAAGCAAACGCAATCTCTTCATGTTTTTGATTGCATATGTTGTCTGGAGCTCCAGTATTTATTATTGCTATTATTTTGACTTTGTATATGGTTACTTCACTTTTTAATGCTCTTGAGTGTACTATTCCCTATGTAAGAATGGAACTGACTGTTTGACTGAAACTTCTTAACTATTCATGAAGGAAGGACTCCTTGAATGCTTTTGCGAGAAACGCGTTTCACAATTGTAATCTTCTTGATTGTGGTTGTCATAAGATTCTTGCCATCTAATAATGTCAACGATCTTAGTGGCTTGAAAGCTTGAGCCAAGTAATACTGCTCTGTGGGTTAAACCTTCTCTTAGTTAGGTTTGAGGTAGTTGGGCAAAACTACTTTACTTGGGCCTCTAATGACATAGTATCCTGACTCAAACCATTAATTATGATCATCTTAAATTATTCTGTAGGTGTGGTGTGAGACCCAATTTAATGATCTCAAGACCTCCTCTTTAGTTTTTCTTCATTATCTTCCTTTAGCTTAGGACAACTTCTCCAAATATCATCTTCTTTATGACTGTTACATTTGAGCTTGAAAGGAAATGATATTTTTGTCCTACTTATTAGAAGTCTTCCCTTAGGCTTATCATCAAGGCTCTAAGTAATGTAAACAAACTCTTAATGAGGGAGGCATTGTTAATGAACTTTGTGTCTTGACTCCTTCTTATCAGAGGCTTTAACGTTAATTAAGGTCTCCTAGATGGCCTTTAGGGATTTGAAAGGTTTCATGGACAAGGTCATGTGCATCAATAGTTGCAGTTGTAAACTTTTCTTTCTCGTTACAAACACTTTTGCAACCCATTCAATTCAAGACTAAATCTAGTTTGATAATCTCATACAGGGGATTAGTCTGCGCCCATGTCTGGGAGCAGTTGGGCAAGCAAGGCAAGAGGAGCAGGCGGAAGGCCCGCGGCCTCTAACGTTTGAAAACGCTCCAGAAAATCCGGTGGAATAGAAAAAAATCTAAAAAAACCAGCGGTCACAATTTCCCCGGAGATACTTGCATGGCAAGCATGATGCAACCAGTACATCAACACGCCACATTCCCAGCCACTTTCGTCGGTGGAATTTGGAGTCCGCGTGTTTCTGGACATCCAAAAATTGGCCTTATGGGAAAAATTTTGTGAAGATGTACACACAATTTTCCCAACTGCAGTTTACATTGCACCTCACTCCATGTCACGCGGTTGGCTGGACCTAGGTTTTGAAAGCAAAATAGCAGCAGACGAGGCTGCAGCGGTGCGCATAGTGGTCAACCTCCCTGAAGGGCAACAGGTTGTCAAAACTAAATGCACCAGATGGACAAAATCAAACCAAATTTTCCTCACGTTTGACTTTTTTTCTACTACAGTAAAACGTGACATTTTGGAGCAACACCTGAAAAAGTAGGTCTGGCCATATATGGCGAAATACAAACTTTTGAAATGCAACGTTTCACACTGATGCCACACCTGTGCACCGGCAAAGCCATCGCAGTTCTGACCCCAACTGAGGAGATCGCGAAGGACCTAACCCAGATCCCACACTCCACCTTTATTGACATTGCAGGGCACACCACCCACCCATTCTGGGTAACCGTGGACAGCGCACCCCCCATTTGCACCCACTGTGACGCGTTCAGCCATAAGGTGCACGCATGCCCCATCAAAGAGGGCGTCACATTCTAAGAGCACCCCTCGGCGGCCATGGCCAGCGGAGAGGCGCACTATGAACCAACCGCAAGCACCAAAGAGGCTTTCCCATGGGGAGCACAAGGCTGCTACCTATTGGTAAAGCCCATCTCCCCGCAGGAGCGGAAGAAGGCCAAGCAGGCCCATAGGACCGCGGCCAAGGAAGCGGCCAAGGTCACCACCACCATCCCACACTCACAACGCCAGGAGGACATGGAGACCTTCGTGGCAGAAGCAACTCGGGAATCCATCACCCAATCAGATTGGGAGGCCCATACCAAATGGGCCACTCAATCCAAGGATCCAATGGGAGATTCAATCTCACCCAATCGCTGCATCCAAGCCCCAGTCAAAACTGACGTGGGACCTATCCCAACCAAAAAAAATTTTTTGCCCCACTTGACGGTGCACCGAACTTATCTGCACCGCAAAAAATTCGTCTGACGTTGGGAAAACAAAAAGTGAAGGCCAAAGCCAACGCGACTCTTTCCGCAAAAATTAACAAAAACCCTGATAGCGTTGCTGCTAATACCCGCGCTGCTGTGAAAGCCCATGGGGACCTGGAAGAGGCTGGTGGGCCTGGGCCCCACCCCTCGCACCTAAGGTGCGATGGGGGAAACCTTCACTCTAGGGACGCTGAATATCGCTGGACTCAAGGCCTCCCCATCCTGGGCTAGGAAACTTAGTTTTTTACAAAACAATTTACCCGTGGATATCCTGGCCATCCAGGAAACCCACTGTCCACGAGGTTCCAAGGAAGCTTGGAAAAAAATGCTCCTACCATCCCTATCCTTTTGGTTGAAGCACTGTGGGGTGCTAATTTAGAAAAACAATTTTTCAAATTTACATCTTCAGAAACATTCCTAAATGACCAAGTGCTCGTTGTCACCTTCTCATGGGCCAATGTTGCACACACAATCGTCAACATTTACGCCCCAAATGGTGCACAAGAGCGTCAGGAATTTTTTTTGTTGGTCAAATCCCTCCCGCTACCCCCCGATTCTTTCCTAATTGGTGACATGAACTGTTGGCTAACCTCACCAGCGGACTGGTGGCCGCCCTCACCCCACGCCCCACAGGGTCACGTAGAACTACGCGTTCTAAAAGCCACCCTTGGTTTAATGGATGCACTGCCGCGACATGCCCCACTGCTCAAAAACATGACGCGTCCCCACATCCACAACGGCCAATTAAGGTCCATGACCCGCATTGACCTTATTCTAGTGCCGGCGAAATTCCAACCCCACATCTCCCACTTCAAAAAAAAATGAAAATGGAATTCTCCAACCACTGATTGGTCTCGATAACATACCACTTACCCGTCACAGTTGCAAAGGCCCCACATTGGTGCAAAATCTGCCCCCCAGAGCTCGCGTCGCCAGGATTTTCCATGTGGGTGGAAGAGGCAACTTTGGCAAAATCGTTTGTTGCACCGTTTTGTGCGGACCCCATTTCTATATGGGCAACTTTCAAAGAAGACACCATCCGCCATTATCGCCATCTCTCATCCAGACGCACATGAGCCACATCAGCAGTTATATCATGCGCACTGGTGGAATTGGCCCACTTGGAGTCCAACATTCCAGCCTCAGGATATAGCCCTGCATGGGGCCAGAAGTGGGTGGAGGCAGCCGCCCACCTCAACGCACTTGAAAGGCAACACAAACATCGGGTTTGTGTCCAATACAGGGCCACATGCATCACTAAAGGTGACAAGTGCACCGCATACTTCTTCAAAAAAAATTTTGCACCACACCAGAGCATGGCCTGCACACAGGTGTGAAGATCGGATAATTCTATTGTGGACACACCGGCTGAAGTGGCAATCGAAATGCAAAGATATTACTTTGAGTTATACCAAGCTGAACCAATTCAGCCAGCCGAAATGGCGGAATTTCTTGACAGAGCTCATATCCACACTGTTTTCCGATACCCGGAAATAATGAATTTAATTACTCCAAACAAATTATGGACTACCATTCACGGTGCGCCAAACCAAAAATGCCCAGGCCCAGATGGCATTCCATATGAGTTCTACAAAAAATATTTTAAATATATATCCCCATTGCTGCTAGCCTCACTCAACCAAAGCCTGTTGGAAACGCGCCTCCTACCAGGAGGACATGAGGCCTTTACGGTCACACTCTTCAAGAAAGGGGATAGGCTAGACTTAGCCAACTGGCGCCCCATTTCTCTAACAAACAAAGACACCAAAATTTTAACAAAAATTATGGCTAACCGTTTAGGGACTGTAGCATCTGCCACCATCTCTCCAGAACAATTTGGTTTCATCCCCAGAAGGTCAATTTGGGATAACGTGCACTCTGTGGCTAATGTGTGTCAGTCTACAGCCTCTGGGGCACTTGTATTCTTGGACCAACAAAAGGCCTATGATAGAGTAAACTGGGAATACCTTAGGGCCTGCCTCCAACAATTCCGCCTACCTCCCCGCTTCATTAACTGGGTGATGCTGCTCACGGAATCTGCAACAATGGCAGTGCGCAGCCCAGGTTTCCTAATGGAAGTAGTCCATCCACAAAGGGGCCTGCGACAAGGGGACCCCCTGAGCCCACTCTTATACAACTTCAGCCTTGACCCACTACTGCGAAATGTGAATGCTAACTCACTGGGGTACATGTGCCAGGCCAAACCCCAGTCAAGATGATGGCATTTGCAGATGATTGCGTGGTGGGGGTGTCTAATAACAAAGATGCACGCGCGCTTGAAGCCCTCATCCAGGAATATTCCCGGGTAAGCAACGCGGCACTGAACGCCTCCAAAACTGAAATCATCCTCCTTGGTCAGTTTCAGAACTGCTGGGCCCCAGCAAGTAGTTCCCAACCCGGCCCATCTGCTCGCCCACATCCACGCCTTACTAACTCAAAACACACCGCTCCACTGGTGCTCCCCTTTGTGCCACGACCTACCATAGGACCGGTACACCATCTGGGCGTGTGGTTGGAGGCAGTTGGATACGCGTCAGCAGTAATGGAGTGCCATATACTGGACAACGTGATGAAGCGAATTGCCTCTCTCAGAGCCCACCCTACTACCCTCACTGGCAGGGTTGTTCTTGCCAACTCTATGCTCCTATCCAAAGTCTGGTTCAGATTCCATGCCATCCCCTTCTCCCCAAGCTTCTTCAAATCCCTGTATGCTTTGCTACAAGGTTGGCTTTGGTCAGGCCGCCCTCCACCAGTATGGCTAGAGGTCATGTTTGGCCCTCATCATCTTGGTGGCATGGGCCTACTTGACTTCAAAGCCCATGCCGCCAAGATCCTAGGCACCTGGATTGCGGCCGTCACTGCTCCTACACTCCCATCCCAACACTGTTCCCGCGCGGCCCGCTCCAACTTCTCCTGAGCCTTGGGCCTCAACAATCCATCAAACCCCCACTCCCTGATGAAATACCTCGCATCACACACATCAGCCACAGATCCTCACGGGACCAAAACCCACTACAAACGAATCCTACTCTCCATGCGAAGCGCAGAGTGGAGAATTCGTATTAGTGGTTATACAACCCGAAGAGGCCGCCCCTCTCCTCAGTTCACACAAGAGGTACAGGGGCTACCCATCCATGATGGCGTGATCCCCATTCGACCCCAAGTCCTATCCAGGGTGGACTACCTGGACATGATGGACATCCCTTATTCCACTGAGACCCAAAAGACTATCTGGAAAATACGCACACCATCCTCTGTTGCAGCCTCAAGTCCGCTCCCATGTGTGGCGCTGCCTGAGGCGGGTGTATCGTACAGCTGAGCGCTCTAATGCTTTACACTCATCCCGTGTCGTGTGTGGCCAGTATGGAACGCTGTTTCACCTCCTGGAGAAGTGCCCCACCTCTAAAGTAATATGGCGCGAAGTCCAACGTCTGCTAGGCCAGGATCAAACACATCCCTTCAGTCTGTCAAGAGATATGTTTGCTTCATCAATGGCCTCCCCCTCTCACCCTCCCTCCATGCTCTGGTGGTTGCAATCGCCATGTGGACTATCCACACGATTGTCTTGGATGCCATCGCTGGATCCATCCCCACCCTCCCTGAAGCTGTCCACAGATTCCGGTCTCATTTGGTGGATCACTTTCAAGCGTGGATGTTTGGATATCTCCCACCGCGTCACCAACAGCTGGTCTCCTCCTGGTTCCCAGTCTGGTTCATCAAATCAGACCCCTTCCTCCACACGTGCTCAATAGTGGCTATGTCCCCTACACACGTTCCCTCCCCCTTCCCATAAGTGGCGTTCCCGCTGGCAACAAGAGATAGCATCGCTTCTCTGGGGTGCCTCCCCTGGTACTAAGTTTTGTCTCGTCTGAGTCATATTTGGAAGTGTCCGTCCCTTGGTCGGCCTTCCCCACAATAAATTTAAATAGTTGCAGTTGTAATATAAGCAAACTAACTTATGCAGACTTTGTGTTAACTAGATAAAGGATTCATCTGTCTAAAGATGTTGTGCCTTGAGGTCATACTGGTTTTCATAGTCCAAAATTGACTCAAACTTCCCCATTTTTTATCCTGAGGAACTCTTACCTATTATTATGAACACTCTGTGCTCTTTCAAACTTATTAATAAGAAGCTTCTTAACTTTGGCCCAAGTGTGGTGGGGTTAATTGTGACTCCAAGAACCTTCTGTGCTTATCTACTTATATATCCTGAACATGGAGAGTTTTCTTTTAGTCACTGGTTTCTAACAGCTGTTCTCATATAACTGGAGAAATATGGCTATAGTTCCCTTTCCAGGAATGAACTTATATTAAAGTACGGTTGGAAATTTGGATTTTCTTCAGCTTCAATTATTCTGGAAGTTTGCAAAACTTCTCTGGTGCGTTGGTACCAGTATTGCTTCTCTCAAAGTAGGTAATTATCTTAGGAATAAAGGAGTATCAAATTTATATTTTTACTTATTGCAATAAACAATCTAACTGGTCGTTATGGCTTTCTATCTTGATAAAAATTGAGTCTAGGCTTTAAAAAAGTTTATTGCGGGGAAAGCCAACCAGGGGACAGACATTACCAATAAGACATGAAGAAAACGAAACATAGTAACAGGGGGGCACCCCAGAGAAGCAATGCTATCTCCTGTTGCCAGCGGGAACGCCATTACAGGGAGGAGGGAGAACGTGTAAAGGGGCTGGAGCCACGATTGAGCACGTGTGGAGGAAGGGGTCAGAGTTGATGAACCAAACCGGGAACCATGAGGAGACCAACTGATGGCGACGCGGTGGAAGGTATTCAAACATCTACGCTTGAAAGTGGTCCACTAAGTGGGACCAGAACTTGTGGACAGCTTCTGGGAGGGTGGGTGTGGAGCCTGCAATGGCATTCAAGACAATCGTGTGGATGGTCCACATGACGATTGCAACCACCAGAGCACAAAGGGAGGGTGGAAGAAGGGAGACCATAGATAAAACAAACATATCCCTAGACAAACTGAAGGGATGGGTCTGATCCTGGCAAAGCAGACGTTCACCTCACGCCATATCGCTTTAGAGGTAGGGCACTTCTCCAGGCGGTGAAACAGTGTTCCATACTAGCCACACACGATTCAGAATGAGTGTAAATCATTAGAGCGCTCAGCAGTATGGTACATCCGCCTCAAGCAGCACCACACATGGGAATGGATATGAGGCAGCAGCAGAGGGTGGTGGGCGTATTTCCAAATTGTCTTCTGGGTCTCAAGGGAATAAGGGATGTCCATCATGTCCGGGTAGTCCACCCTGGATAGGACATGGGGCCTTGTGGGTATCACGCCGTCCAGAATGGGTAGCTCCTGTACCTCCTGGGTGAACTGAGGAGAGGGACGCCCCCTCTGGGCAGTGTGTCCACAAATACGAATTCTCCACTCAGCTCTCCGCATGGAGGGGAGGATATGTTTGAAGTGGGGTGCAGTTCAATGGGGACCTGTGGCTAAAGGGTGGGAAGCCAGATATTTCATCAAAGAGTGAGGGTGCAATGGATTGGTAAGGCCCAGGGCGCGGGAGAAGTTGGAGCAGGCTGCGCAGGACCAGTGTTGGGTCAGGAGCGTAGGGATGGTAATAGCCGCGATCCATGTGCCCAGGATCTTTGCAGCATGGGCCTCAAAGTCGAGCAGGCCCATGCCACCACTATGGCGAGGGCCAAACATGCCCTCAAGATGCACTGGCGGTGGGTGGCCCAACCAAAGCCACCCTTGCAAAAGGGCATATAGTTTTAAAAAAACCTGTGGAGAAGGCGATGGCGTGGGCCCTAAACCAAACTTTGAAGAGGAGCATAGAGTTGGCCAGTACAGCCCTGCCAGTAAGGGAAGTGGGGTGGGCTCTGAGGGGGGCGATGCGCTTTGTCACGTTGTCCAGAATATGGCTTTCCATCACTGTTGAGGCAAACCCACCTGCCTCCAACCACACCCCCAAATGGCGGACTGGCCCAACGGTAGGGCGCGGCACAAAGGGGAGTACAAGGGGGGCGGTGTGGGATGGGCAGAGTAAGCAAGCGCGTATGCTAGCAGATGGGCTGGGATGGAAACAGGGCACTGAGGCCCAACGGGTTCGATACTGACCAAGGAGGATAATTTCAGTTTTGGAGGCGTTCAGTGCAGCACTACTTATCTGGGAGTAAACCTGGATAAGAGCTTCCAGCGCGCGTGCATCATGATTATTAGACACCCCGACCACACAATCATCAGCAAATGCAACATCTTAACTGGGGCTTGGCCTTGCACATGGACCCCAGTAAGGTGGGCATTTACATTCTGAAGAAGTGGGTCAAGGCTGAAGTTATATAAGAGAGGGCTAAGGGGGTCCCCTTGGCGTAGGCCCCTTTGAGGGCGGACTACATCTGTGAGAAAGCCAGAACCACGCACTGCCATTGTTGCAGATTCCATCATCAGCATCACCCAACTGATGAAACATGGGGGAAGGCGGAATTGGTGGAGGCAGGCCCTGAGGTATTCCCAGGTTACTCTATCATAGGCCTTCTTCTGGTCTAAAAATACAAGTGCCCCATAAGCTGAGGACTGACAGGCGTTAGCCACAGATTGCACGTTGTCCCAAATCGACCTTATGGGTATGAAACTGAACTGTTCTGGGGAGAAGGTAGCAGAGGCAACAGTCCCTAGACAGTTAGCCATAATTTTATTTAAAAATTTTGTATCCATGTTTGTTAGTGAAATGGGGCGCCAGTTGGCCAGGTCTAGCTTATCCCCTTTCTTGAAGAGCGTAATGGTGTAGGCCTCATGCCCTCCTGGTAGGAGGCGCGTTTCCAAAAGGCTCTGGTTAAGGGAGGCAAGCAACATTGGGGAAAAATAATTGAAGTACTCCTTATATAAACTCATAAGGAATGCCTCAGGGCTGGGGCATTTCCTGTTTGGTGCACCGCGGATGGTGGACTAGAGTTCGTCCAGAGTAATCAAATTCATTAACTCCAGTAATTGGGTTTGGTGCGGATGTAAGTGTTATTGAGAAAACTCGCCATTTTGTCCAGCAGAATCAGTTCAGATTGGTACAACTCAGAGTAATACTTTTTTATCTTGATTGCCACTTCAGCTGGCTTATCCACGACAGAATTGTCTGGCCTACGCACCTGTGTGCAGGCCAAGATCTAGCACGGTGCAAAGAATTTTCAAAAAAAATAAGTGGAGCACATGTCACCCGCTGTAATGTTTTTAGCCTTGTACTGAACACAAACCCAATGTTTGTGTTGCTGCTCAAGCGCGTTGAGGTGGGCAGCTGTTTCCACTCACTTATGGCCCCAAGCAGGGCTGTAGCCCTTGGCTGGGATGTTGGACTCCAGGTGGGCCAGCTCTGCCAGAGCGTGCAAGATGACTTCCGAGGTGGAGTGTGAGCATCGGGAGGAGAGGTGACAAGCCTGGTGGACTGTGTCCGCTTTGAAGGTCAACCATGTGGAATTTGGGTCAGCACGAAATGGTGCGAGAAACTTCTGTGCTAATGTCATGGATTCCATCCATGTGGAAAATCTTGGCAATGCAAGTTCAGCCAGGCGAAGTTTGCACCATAATGGAGCCCGAGTCACTGGGTCAGGTAAGTGGAAGGTTATTGAGACCAGCCTGTGATCGGAGAAATCCATTTTTGATGTGTGAAAATTAGAAATCTGGGTACAAAATTGCAACGGCGCAAAGATAAGGTCGATGCGGGACATGGACCTTAACTGGCCATTGTGGATGTGTGGGCGCGACATGTATTTGAGCAGTGGAGCATGATGCGGCAGCACATCAAACAACCCTAGGGTGGCCTTGAGGACACATAGTTCTACGTGACCCTGTGGTGGGGAAGATGAGGAAGGCCAGAGGTCAGTGGATGGGTTCAACCAACAGTTCATATCGCCAACAACAAAAGGGTAAGGGGGTAATGGAAGGTATTTGACCAATGAGAAAAATTTCTGATGTTCTTGTGCACAGGTCAGGGTGTAAATGTTGATGATAGCGTGCACCATGTCAGCCCACAAAAATTTGACAATGAGGACTCAGCCATTAAGGAAGAATTAAGATGATAAAAATTTGAACAAATTGTTTTTTTTTGAACAAGCACCCCACAGTGCTCGGACCAGAAGGACAGGGAGGGGAGGAGCATGGTTTTTCATGCATCCTCAGAACCGCGCAGACAGTGGGACTCCTGGATGGCAAGGATGTTTATGGGTAATTTATTTTGTAAAAAACTCTGTTTCCTAGCCCAGGATGGTGAGGTCTTGAGTCCAGCAATGTTCTTTGTCCCTAAAGTAAAGGCTCCCCCATCACACCTTAGGTGTGAGGGGAAGGGCACCTGGGCCCTTCAGCCATCTCATGATCATCATGGCGCTTCTCAGTGCCTCAGGTGTGTGCAGCAATGTAGTTGGAATAATGGGTAACTTTGGCAGTCAGGTTCACGTTGGCTTTTGCCTTCACTTTTAGTTTCCCCACTGCAGAATGAGATTTTTGCAGTGCGCTCAAATTTGGAGCACCAACGCTTGATTCAAAAAAATTTTCATGTAGGTTGGAGTCTGAATTGGTTCCAAGTGAGGCTTGGGTGCATGGGTCAGGTGAAATTAACTCGCCTATCAGATCTTCATTTTGGTCAGCCCAATCGGCTTGGGCATTCCAATCTGATTGGATGAGAGATTCCTGGGCTGCTTCCACTGCAAAAGTCTCAATGTCCTCCTGGCGTTGGGAGGGTGGGATAGCGGAGGCGACCTTGGCCGCTTCCTTGGCCGCCGCCTTGTGGGCCTGTTTGGCCTTCTTCCGCTCTTGTGGGGATATAGGGTGCACTACTAAGTAGCAACCTTGTGCTCCCCACGGGAAGATGTCCTTTGTATCAGCAGTTGGTTCATAATAGATCTCCCCGTTGTTCATGGCCGCCAAGTGATGTTCTTGGAAGGTAATGCCCTCCTTGAAGGGCAGGTGTGTGCCTTGTGGCCAAATATGTCACAAAAGGCACAGATAGGAGGTGCGCTGTCCATGGTTACCCAGAAAGTGTTGGTGGTATGCCCCTCGATATTGACATAAGTGGAGTGGAGGATTTGGGTTAGATCCTTCACTATCTCCTCAGTTGGGGTTAGCACTGCAATAGCTTTGCTGGTGCACAGGTGTGACATCAGCATAAAGCGTTGCATTTTGAAGGATTGTATTTCGCCATATACGGTGAGCCCAGCCTTCAGGTGTTGTTCTAGTACTGCATGTTTGACTGTATTGGGCAGAAAGTCAAAAGTAAGAAAAATTTGGTTGTATTTTGTCCATCTGGAGCACTTAGTTCTGATGACCTGCTGCCCGTTGGGAGGTCTATTACAACGCGCACCATAGAAGCTTCATCTGCTGCCTCCTTGCTCTCAAAACCTAGATCCAGCCAACCATGTGACATGGAATGAGGTGCGATGTACACCGCATTTGGGAAATAAATGTGTACATACCCACAAAACTTTTCCCATAGCGCCATTTGCTGAGTATCCAGGAACACCTGTACTTCATATTCCACCAACAAAAGTGGTTGAGAGTGCAACTTATAGATGTACTGGTTGCATCGCGCCTGCCAAGCTAAAATTTCTGGGGAAATGGTAACCGCTAGTTTTTTGTTTTTCCTGATCCGCCAGATCTACTGGGGCGTTTGCAAACTGTGGAGGTCGCGGGGCCACCACCTGTGCCCTTTACCTTACTTGCCCAACTGCTCCCTGACATGGGCGCAAACTAATCTCCTCGGTGAGATTATCAAACTAGAATCAGACTTGAATCGAATTTGTTGAAAAAGTGATTACAACAAGAGAGAAAAGTTAGGCTTTAAAACAGTTTAATCATTATGAATATCCATAAAACGTAACTTTTTTACTTGAGTCATATCCAGCTTTAGTCTTTTCTTGCGCTGGCTCATTAATCTAACATATTATTTAAATTGTTAAACAAGCTACTTGCTTTTTCAAATCAGTAAGCATCTTGTGTATACTCACCAGAATCATATTTTCTGAAAGTTTCACTCCATGATACACTTCCATGGTCTTTTCATAAAAATTCTTTAATTACTAGATGAGGCCCCTGTAGTAGCACCATTTATTTCAGGGGTTACCCACTTGCTTAGTGGATGCTTATGGGAATTGTTGAGCTACTTGCAATATACTAACTGATTGATCAAAAGGTTCATCATCAAATAATTTTGAGGTCTTGATCTTCAGTATGTGGGACTTCAAGGCTTGGTTTCAAGCGTGTCCAATCATGTTTAAGCCCTTAACAATACATAATGATGGTTGTTTCTAAGCACCCCAGAGCTCCTTTAATCTCTATTAACAACAAGAAGATTAAGTCCAAAACTTTAACAATGTTTTTTCTAATTTGGCGTTATTAGCACCAAATAGAAGCAATAGTAAAATCATATTCTGTCAATGAGACTCGTTTAATTGAGGAATAATTAAAGTATACATAGTGCTCTAGGAAAGTTAGGGTTCATAGGGTAGGACTTGATCTGTAAAACAAATATTTTTATTCTCATTAGGCAATTTTGCATTTACAACTTAGTCTCAGGGTCAGAAGAGTTTAATTCCTTGATTCTTTGAGATCTTTGGGTTTTTTCCTAAGAGTATTGTGAAAATCTGGTCTTTCTGAGAATGCGTGGCTGGTGTTTAGAGCTCAACTGTAGCTCCTGATGATCTCATGATCCTTGTGGCTCTTGCAGCTGCATGGGTAGCTTAGACGTCTCAATTGATGGATTTCTTGAAATTGATTTGCTTCCTGTCTGGTAATATACACATTGATAAGTTTTATACAAATAGGGAGCTCTCATCAAATGGGGATTTGATTATTTATCCATTATTTGTGGTACACACAAAGCTATAAAAGGGGTTTCTCCAAGACGTCCTCTGTGACATCATGATTGTACTCTTTTGGATCATTAAATATGTTGGTAAATACTTTGACACCATGGTGACCAGATGTTAAATTTTTTTGTGGAAATATAGGGAATATATGAACCTTATTTGCTTATTAACTTTAGATCCAAATGAACCATCAAGGG
>JAKSZP010019035.1:0-46489 GCA_022478985.1 Massospora cicadina
TGATAGGCATTTACTAATAGCTTTCTTTATACCTAACTCTTTGTTCTTTGGGTTTTGAGAAAACAATATTAAGTTCTTTATCTTGTGAAAATTATTATCTAATATTGATTTTAAAATATTCCTCAACTTTTTTTACCTAATATTGAGCATATCAATAAGCTAGCTTAAAATCTGTTAGACATGTTTCTTAATTATTCGAGGTGGGTCGACCTTGGGACAAATATACCACACCAAGAAAGTTTTCTAGCCAGTACAGGTTTCGAACTCAAAACCTGCACTAGGGGTGGAAGCAGTTTTACCCGCTCAGCTAACCACCCTTTGGCTTATGTTAGACATGTTTCTAATACCTATAGAAAAAACATTGACGTCATCATCATTCATGAAGATCTTATAGCTATACTTTATATAGTTATATTTATCTTCTTTATTACTTATCCTAGGGAGGATACCCCAGTGGGTAGAGTATGGACCCTCTACCACTGCCTCCCGAGTTCGATCCCGGTAATGGACTTTGGGTAGGGGACGATTTTGACTGTGTTGGTTTTGTGCACCAATGCCCCGAACTAGATAGCAAATAGCAAAGGCGGTCCATGGAGTTCATGGCCTATCATACGCCACGCATGGAGGTTTTCCGGGTTTTATCCTCCTTTCCCATTTTCTTCACTTCCCTAATCGGTGCGGTATCGTCCCTAGGCTGGCCCACCTCGAATAAAATTTAAATTTATTACTTATCATTTTTCTAAAATTCTTGATTTTTCACATTTTATTCTTGGTCTAGTTTGGAAAGTTACTGAAATAATATATATCTATACTAGAAGGGTAAAGGTTGGTTAGCCGAGCGGGTAAAACTGCTTCCACCCCTAGTGCAGGTTTTGAGTTCGAAACCTGTACTGGCTAGAAACTTTCTCGGTGTGGTATATTTGTCCCGAGGTCGACCCACCTCGAATAAATTTCTTAATATATATCTATACTAGCCGATTTACCCGTGCTTCGCTACGGTGTCTATAAAATTTCAGATTTTCAATTTATTAAATTAGATTTTATACTATAGATAAACAAAACCACTCAGGTAAGCCTAACTGAACTTATCAAAACAACCAACTAATTACCCCTCAAAGTTAAACTGTGTCCTATCGATTCGACCAAAAGCCACTAACCACGCGGCCAAAAAAAAATAAACCTATCGAATCAATCAAATAACTCCAAACTGCTATCCAAAACATCTCTATATTTAAAATCATTGTGTACGTGACATCTTCCAAACCACTAAATCAATTTCTACTTAACTTGCCAAAAGTGTTTTATTAATTAGGTAAACCAAATTAGGCAGGTTTTTAGAATATATAAACCTAACATCCAGATACCGGTGCTTCGCTACGGTATTTAGTTTATCAGATGATGGTAAGCTCACATTGTAGCCTATAGGCTGTGCCAACACTACTATTGAGCCACTCGGACTAACAGCTTCACTGTTGCCCTCGTGGCTGGTGAGCTGATTATCCTAATTACTTAATTTACTTAAAACTCTAGTACTGATTTTTGTTTAGTCTCAGGCGAGTAATTTGGTGAATTTATTAATACCAGCATACAACGCCATGTTCATTTTGTTCCTTTTTTTGTTTCTGTCATGTATCAGAGATGACGTATACGGATTTTAATTTTTTGTTATTTTCTTACTTTTCCAATGCGCGAGGAAACTTCTCGAGGCCGAGACGAACAAAAAAATTCATCGAAATCAGTCAATTCGTTCTCGAGATATCATCAAAAAAGCCGTTCCATACAAAATGTATGAGAAAATGAATTTTCTTCATAAATTTTTTTCGTGAATTTTTCCCATGTTTTAATAGTTATTCTGCTATTCGGGGCGGAGACAAATCCAACAAATCAAAGATCATGAAAATCGGTCCAGCCGTTCTTGAGTTATAAATGGTGTAACTAACCCGACTTTGTTATATATATATATTAGTTCACTGAACTTCTAGTAATAATTACCATATATGATTTGACCTCTATGCCATTAGATTTAAGTTTGAGAGCTACTGTTGGTAACTTATCATAAAGCTTGTGGCTTTATCATAGTCTAATGGTTAGTATATATCACTGCTATTATATCCAAAATCAAATTAATTAGATGAGTTCAACATAAAAATATATAATACATTACTAGATATTTGTTAGGGGTAGACTAAGTTCTTTATAAAACAACGTGTTTGTTACTTATCACTGGGCTTGAAAATCCAGGCTACTCATTTTTCCTCACAGGTCATCACCAAGAATAAATGTTTATCATCACGTGGGGTGGCTTCTAAAGGGTGACCATTTATACATAAAACTTGGTGATAAGCTATTTTACTTTGTAAGAAAGAAAATAAACATGTTGTAAGTGTTAAAATTGCTAGGATCGGAAAGCTTTTAAAAATAGATATTTTGATAGCTCCTGTCTTCATTTGTAGCATAAATCTACTTTTAAGTCATATGCCTAATTTTGAAGTGTGGGACCTAAGGTTAAGTACCTGATGTGTTTTTCTACTAATTGTTTTCAATTAGATAATAGTAATTTTTCTCCTTGAAATAAACAATTATGCTTTCGCAGAGTTCTACAAATAACCAGAAATCGTATTTTCCCAACGAAAATTATAAGTATTCTTAAGCATTGCGTGAGTTTAATGTTATTATTTGATTTATATCTAGGTCTACTTATAAAGCCTATATAATCAATGATGCCAGTTTACTATAGAAGCTAGATAGGTTGTGCTGATAGATTTGAGTTTGGGTAAGTTCTTATAACTGAGATCTTATGAATGGGGCCAGATAAGATAGCCTTGAATAAATCTAGAGATTAGATTCTGAAAATTAACCACTTACTCCAGGGATTTTTGGGACAGCACATCCCACGCCGTATGAAACGATGCCCACGAGATAAATCTTGTTTTTATAAAAACGGAAAAGGGGGCCTCCACTATCACCCTGACAAGTGTCTAAACTAAGCTTCAAGTTCAATTAAGCCTTACCTTTGAAGTGGTCATGGAGATAGCCAGCACATAATTGCGACTGCGAGTCAATTGTCAAATTTACTTCTTTCTTATAATTGGCACTGCATATACTAGTTGGTACAATAGGTAGATTCACCTCCAAGAGTACTTTTGAGAGGGGGCCCAATTCACGAATCCTCCCCCACCCTATAGCTTTCACATAACCTCCAGCTAGAGCTGCCTCAGAGAGTCCTATCGTTACGCGGGCCTGAGAGAGGTTGGGAAGATATACGGTATCAGGTGTATCTAAGCGCCAAACTGCGACGTCGTAGCCCTTTGCTGCTTCAACGTAATTTGGATGCACTGCCCAACTTTTAACCCCGATTGAAAGTCCACCTTCTTGTTTGTCGTCAAGGGTTAAGTTATGACGATGCACCTTTATTACATAAAGTGATTTGATACCAAACGTACAGTGGGCTGCAGTCAACAAGCGATCTCTTGTCAAGATGACTCCACCACATGAATGTCTCTTGTTATAGTGAATGGATGCCATCCACGGGTATTTGAATTTCGGTTTCACCTCATGACCCCCCACGTAGACTGTGCGTTTTTTGATTACTAGAATATCATCGATAAGGCTACCAACCACCAACCCAATCAAAATAACATAATTCATCTATCAACCTTTGATCGTGTTGATTTATTTATATCTGAGGTATAAGCTCCATATTCCGACTTAATTCACATGCTCAACTTTCAATGGGTAATCTAAATCATGACCTCAGTACTCGAACATGGATTCGTTGTAACCTACACTTGCAACGTTACTCTACCATATAAACCACGTGCTTTGTGGCACGAAAATAGTGGCAATGAACAGTTTGGAATCTTTTTCAGTTCTTTACATAAACGGTGCCTCTCATTATTTTTGACGCCAATAAAACCCCAACTCAGGTATAATAATACCATCGATTTTTTTTAGTACTAGAAATACCATCGATATTTATAAATAAAATACCAGATATATTTGTAAAGAGAAATTTAGTTATAGGTTGTGTTAAAAACATAAACCTGATCTATGTGGTTCAATGTATTCTATGCAAAATTATCATCCAAATATTATCAGGATAATACTATCCTTAACCCCCCTTGGGTTGGGACCATCTAGTACTAAAAAAAAAATAATACTATCCTTAAACCCCCCCTCGGGTTGGGACCATCTAGTACTAAAAAAATACTATCCTTAAATAATACTATTTGAAAGTTAGATAAACTAATTTCTTACAACTGTAATCCATGTGTACAAATTGGCGCAAGGCATGCAATCAATGTGATGTTCATTTTAATCAAAATAAACAATTAATCAACTCCTTGATTTAATTCTAAGATAGCAGGGGTTGAGTGCATGCTTTTAAATTTAATACCCATTTGGAGTTGAGTTAAGTTTTTTCAGCCTCCCTTGGTACGTGGTGTTAAATCAAGAGAGTTTGCCATATTAGCATTGTAAAAAGAGTTTTTCTACAATAACTTTATTTAATTTTAACTATTCGTTACCAAAAAAGTGGAAAACTTCTTCTGGGTACCTGCTATGAGTGTGCAAAATTTTATTAAATTGGTTTAGTAGTTTCTGAGATTACCGTGAGCAACCAAGACTCCTCCTAGAATATTATTTATATAGGTTTAAGGAATTTTAAAAACGTTTAGAACTGACTTAGCACCCAAGTTTTACTAGCTGGTATCAATAAGCGTATGCATAGACTATTTGTAATATTCTATATAATTATGGCATCTTTATTGATTGTAGTACTGCACATATCTATCTATTTTTTTAGTACTAGATGGTACACATATCTATCTATTAATTTAGCAAAATTTGATGTTAAAGTTGGGGAAACATGGATGAACATATTATTGCTTCACACTTTTTTATTTCATAAGCTACAAAATACTAATATAAATTAAAAATAATTTTTATACCAATTTGATAGTAACACCTAAATTATATACATACTAGCCAATTTACTCATGCTTTGCTACAATATCTATAAAATTTCAGATTTTCAATTTATTAATTTAGATTTATATTATAGATAAACAAAACCACTAAGCCAAATCTAATTGCTCAATCAAATCAACCAAAAACCACCAACCACTTTGATAAACCTTGTTGGACATTTACAAGTCTAAGGTATGGAAAAGAGTGGTTTCAAGGTAAGTGAAGACCAAATCAGCCAAAAGACCTTGGTCAATTCTCAGTAGAACCCTATTAATCAGGGTAACACTTTTAATACTAATAATAATAAAACTCAGGTAAATACCACGAGTCTGACTGATTGGATTGTGCCAACTATGCAGCAAATTCAGGGGAGTTCCTCAGAGGCTCTTTCCCCAGCCACCATCAGTTTAGTTCACTTCCCCTCACAATGACCAGCCTCTTTTATAGGGTTGGTGAGGGCTCCTCAGGGTAAAAAGATTTTCCACCTTTCTGATTGGACCCAATTAATTAAATTCCTTCCAAATGGTTTTATTTTTCTGATGGTTACATCTCCATCAACCCTCACGTTGAAGTGATGCAAGTCTCAAACTAACCAATAGGCCACTTTTGAATAATTCCTAATTCAGACAGCACCAATCAATCTGAACTTGAGGCATGAAAAGTCTAAATTACAATTATTTGTGAGTCTTGAACTAACTAATAGGCTGAAACCATATATTTCCTAATTCAGACAGCACCAAGCAATATGAGCCTGAACTATGAATTGTTCATTTATTATTGCACTATTATCAAAGCTTTAGTTTTTTTCCCATGCATCACCTAATAAAGAAACATATAAAAACAATTATTTTATTGAGTGCCTATTTATATTATTCTAGATAAGTGGTAAGAACAGCTCCTGTGATATTATTGGAATCAAGACAATACTGCACCAGCAAGTCTAAAAAAGGGCCAAGAATCCAACAAGTGGTGCTCACTACAGGGGCTACCTGTAAACCACCAAAAAACTTTTTGAAGAAATGACAACTACCACGGACTTAAGGCTAGCTGAAGTTGAAACCCAACTAGCCAGTGCTTTGGCTCACCTCAAAAGGCTTGAGCAATATTCCTCTAAAGGCCCCTATGGGCCCTCTCCTCCCATGGTTAAACCGCCATTCAGAGATAAGTTCTCCCCTGGTGAGGGCAGTATCGCCTCCTTTCTCTATATTTATGAATCTGCTATGGAAGGAGCGACCAACCTCCAAAAAACTCAGGGTATCCTTCCCTGCTTGAGTCATATGGCTCAAAAGATTATGGTTCCCAATATGGCCTCCCTTACCATCTGGGCGGAGGTTAAACAGGCGTTGATTGATGAGTTTGGATCCAAATCAAGTTTACAACGGATAAAACAGGCTTTTATGCACCTTTGTTTGCTAGAGGGTGAAACACTCTCCTCCTTTATTGAATGTTTCTATAGCCAAGCTCAACTGTTGTTGCTGGCTAAACTGCTTCCTCTAGATGATGCTATCACTGCTATTGTGGCTAGTTTGACGCCATATCCCTCTCTAGCTATGCATATCACTGCAGTTAAGCCCTCCCTAAAATCAGTATGGGATATAAAGGAACATTATTAGAAGTGGCTGACTTCTACAAACCTGAACTTTTGCTCCAAGCTCCAATATGGGAAGAAACTTGGACCCTAACAGCCTCTTCTAAGGCTGTATCCTTATGAAACCCTACCTCTGTTGAGTTGCCACGCCAACATACTCCTTCATTGTGTGAGGATAGGCAGCCAATAGTGGCCATTATGAGGCCGCGCTCCTCTCCCACCTCAAGCTCAAAAGCTCAGCCAGTAAAGTCAGTTAGCCCTTCACCTGGGCAGCCTATTGCTGAGCAGTCTTCTAAGCCGCTACTTCAATTGCCCCAAGCCTCCTCTCAGGCTGCCACTAGTAAAAAACCTCCCGTTAAGGGATTACCCAAGCCAGTCGCTTCTATGGCCAAAGCCAAACCCATCTCCCTTCCATCATCTTCCCCAAAAGAAGGTACCTTCACAATACACCCTGCAAAAGCAATCAAGGTAGATGTGAGCAACAAAGCCCTCTCCTGTGAGAAGAGTAAGCTGGTCTCTCCTCCCTCTCTTAGCAACTTGTTGGGGTGCATCGATAATCCCTCAGATGATGAGTCTGAAGGGGGTGAGGAGGACATAGGCTATTATGTGTTGGGAGCGCCAATGGAAGTACAGGTTTCTGAAAGGTTAAGGCCTGAATGAGTTGAGATAGGTGTGATACCATGACACACATATTTACAGCAGGTAGTGCGTGTGTCTGAGGTGATTGATACTGAAAGTGATGCTGATCAGTTGATTGGTACCATGATCCGCTCTACCCCGCAGGTTCATACTTTCCAGTCAATTAAAGACAGATGGCCCGCGATGGCTCAACGCCTGGCCACAACTTTTCAATTACAAAAGATCCTCGCCCTCATCCCTACTTTAGATAGCATGATTACCAAGGTAGAGTTATTATCAATAAAGTGCGCGTGCTAGCCATCCTTGACATGGGTGCTCCAGTGAAAGTGGTCTCCACAAAGCTCATAAAAAAGATTAAGCTGGCCCCTGACCTTGATTGTTCTCAAGAGTTTGGAACTGCAGGGCCCAACAACACATGAGCTATTGGAGCCTATTCTTCTCTCCCCATCTGTATTGGGAAACTCCTGCTTGCTGCCTCAGCTATGGCATTGGACAATAACGCATATGTACTACTCATTGGCACTCAATTCATGATTGAGTATGATGGAGTCATCAATATGAAACAAGGAACTCTCTCCCTTCTAAATTATGAGGTTCCATTAGTCTTTACCAACGATGAGCCTAAGAAAAAGGAATACACCTGCGTCGTTGAGTTCCCTTCTTCTGCCCTTACCCTTATTTACACCACGTCAGGCAGAAACTCAAAATTGTTGCCTGATTTCATGGATGCTTCAGAGGGCATTCCCTTATATGTGGCAGAGGAGATAGTAATTAAAGCAGGTGAGCAAAAGGTGATAGACACCCACATTACCATGCAAGTCCCTCGCAACTTTCTTCTGCATCTTGTCAGTGTTGATGGTCTAAGCCCCTTGGAACCTCGGGTGTTGCCAGGTATCTTAGACCCTGCCTACCAGCGCCCTATTAACCTTCTGTTGGGGAACCTTACTGGTAAGGACATGATCATCCAAAAGCATCAGGAGATTGGAAAAGCCCTGCTGCTACCTTGTTGGTATTTTTGACCATATTCCCAGCCTTCTAGATTATCTGGTATCACTAGGGGAAAAATTCCCTAAGGCGAAGTGAATTGGAAATCAGTTGACCCAAATTTTGGAGGAACTATGTTTGGGGGATTTTAGGATATTTATCTGGTCGTATCCATTAGGGATCAATCTGGATGGATACCTAATATCTCATCGGGTGGAGTGGCCAACGAAATAAGGGCATCTGATAGTAATTAACTATCAGGTGTACCAATTGGGATCAGTCAGATTTCATCACCGACTGATTGGGAATGTTTAATGAGTTGCGAGGTGAGTGATGCCACCTGCAACTAGTGAATCGATTGGTTGCTAGCCAATTATGGATGATTCACTTGGATCAAGAGGAAAACGTTAATGTTATTTTTCTGACTCTTTTATTTGAGGTCTCAAGGATGTCTAACGTCATAATCCTAGTCAGGATGGGGAAGACCATCACTGCTGAGATGAGGAAGGGTGATTCAATGGCAACAGCTGCCATTTCATCAAAAGAGGTGTCAACTGAGGGTTAGACAGCTGAATTCCCTATAAATTCCCTAGAATTCACTATAATAAAAAACACTTGAAAGTAGAAAAACAGTAGTAGTAGTAATACACTGAAATATACTCACTGATTGACACAAGTTTATGGTTGGGAAAGAACTAATAAAGAACCTTATTAGTTTGACTGTAGATATGGTAATAGTTAGACTATCAGCATCTAGCGTGAAGATTCCATCTCAAGGATATTATTGCATAAGGCAATAATTGGTAGACTCTCAGAGAAGAGTAGAGATCTGAGTGGGGATCTAGAGATGAAGGGAACCACAACTAAGGGATTACTGCTGACTGTGTGTTGGGCCAAAGGTACTGTCATCAGAGGATCTTAACAAATATTGAGTGGACAGGATTTAGGGAACGAATCCCTAAGAGTGTGATATTCAGTATTATCAGAAATACCGGCTGAAGCGTTGGGCCTGAAGATAATTCTAACTTGACTACAGATAATAGTCATCATATTATTATCAGATTATATATATTCTTACAACGCGAGGTGCATGAGGAAACTAAACCTGTGCAGTAGAAAGATTACTAGGGTTGACCTCCAATAAATCAACTCCTAAGAGTAAAATTTTTACAAGTTGGTGCTCACTACATGGGTTTTTAAGTAGAAGAATTAATCCAGAATGTCGTACAAAGAGGAAATGCATAGGTTGTGGACTGAGATTGCCACAGTGAACCAGAACGCTTTAACTCTGTGGACCTGAGAGTTTGCAGCTTTGGAGGAATGAGTAACCAAGGTGGAAGAAGGAGTTGACAATGTAGCCAACTTCAGGAATGAGTTACTTAGCAAAGTAAACTCGTTAAAGAAAAAAGAAGGAGACCTCATCTGAGAGATCCTATTTCTGAAAATGGAATGTGAAGTGGATCACGTTCATTTGAGAAAATTAAGTGCAGACATTGAGAAGTTATTAAAGGAAGTAGAGAAATTGAAAGCACACAGAAGTGCAAGTGAGTCAGTTGTGGCCAATGATACCAAAGAAGGAAGTCTTCAAACAATACTTGGGAAAATGAATAACCCAAGGAATATGCTGCCCACATTCAATGCTATTTTGGAGATGACGCCCAATGACACTCCACAAGTAAACCAAATAGCCAAACTGAGGAGTCAGCCTGAACTGACTCAGAGGAATTTAGGGCAACCCCTAAATTGCCTACATTCCATCAGGATAATGCCCCAGCATTTTTCTGACTATTCAACATGACCATGAATGGATATGGGGATTGTCAGAAGGCGTTGATGGTCATGAACTGCTTAAACACAGATTGTCAGAATCTGGTGTTACCCCACCTGGAGGGGGACAGCTGGTCTTATGCTGAGGCTAAGGCAGCAATAATGAAGGAATTTGGCAGTCCAACCCACATGTCAAAATGCAAGCAAGACTTTATGGGAATTCAATTCCATAAAGATGAGTCCCTTGCAAGCTTTGCAGATCAATTCTACCAGGAATCACAGATCCTGGCCAGAGTGAAGGTGTTAGATGACTTTGATGCAAGAATCGCTTTGCAAGCAGCCCTTCAGCCCTATCGTGATTTGCATCAAATGATGTCTACTGTATTTGCAACTGAGATAACTACCTTGCAAATGGTAGACAATTTGAAGATTTTGGGAGCAACGTTCGATGCTCCTAATAGAAGCTTCAAGTCAAATCTGGTCTGAAGTTCAAATCCCACAAAGGGAGGCGAAGGAGCAAAGGAGACTTTTAACTGAACTGTGCTGGGGAAAAAGCCTGAGGATCACAATTGGTTAAACAAGAAGGAAAAGGTCTGCTTTCAGTGTGTGGGAAAGGGCATTTCGCCGCACACTGCAAAACGCTGAAGGATCAAGTTCATATGGTCCAGGCTAAGGAAATAGCAGCCATAAAGGATTCAGGAAAAGGTCCCGCTGTATAGACAAGGAACAGTCTAGGACGGCGGAGAAACCTGTTCCTCCTGATGTTATGAATGAAGAAATAGATATCAGCGATTTGTTTGTGGATGACAAGCAGGATCCAATATATCAAGTGGTCAACATGGACATAAACGCCGTGACCAGAGCTGGGGCGAAGAAGATTGACCCCAAGATAGTTCAGGAGGTTGCTCAGCCATACGCTTGACAACTGGCAGAGAAGATTTGGACTGCCAAAAATCCTGATGAGTTAACCAATATTTGGTTAGATGAGGCCAACCTGTCAATTCCCCTTGGCACAATTAAGGAATCATTTTCTGAATTATCAGCGCAGATAATTAATACCCTAGATTCAGCTAATAACGCCACAATTCACTCAGTAAATACCCTATTACAATACTCCAAGTGTACATATATAGATATTCAGGTGAATTGAGTAAGGGTATGGGCAATAGTCAACAGCGGAGCGCCCATCAACATTGTGTTGACCAAGCTGGTGAAGAAGATGAAGATCTCTCCAGACTTGGAACACAAGAAGGAATATGGAACAGCTGGGCTGAACACCACCATTTCCTGTGGAGTATATGCGCTGCCACTACAATTTGGGTCATTGGTGGTATCCGCGCCAGCAATAGTTTTGGAAAATCAAAACTATGATATCCTGATCAGAATGGAGTTTCTGTGGAAATATGGAGTTAAATGTAACTTTGAGGATAATATGTTGACCATTCTGGGTCAGATGTTACCATTGGTATATCAAAAGAATGGTGAAGTTCCGTTGAACTGGAGAAATAATTTCATCAACTTGATATACAATGATGGCATTGTACTGATTCAGTACCAATTAGTTGGTAGGAGTGATGGGAGATGCCAGCTGAGATCCTAGAGAACTGGGGAATTCCTTTGCAGATCAAGAAAGAAGAAACCATACTGGCCAGATCACAGATGATAGTCAACACAGGGTTGACTCTAGAGATTCCAGAGTTGTTGTATGGAGAAGTTGGAAGCCCCTGGAAGAAGTCCAGAGTGGAGCCTTGGGTGGCTCCTGGGATAATTATGCCAGGCCATGGAGAAATACAAGTTCTCTTGGCAAATTTAAGTGAAAAACTGATGAAGATTAAGAAAAATCAAATCATTGTGTTTATTCATTTAATCCTGATGGCAGAATTGAGATGATTCCATGATTTTGGATCTCTTGAGGAAATGGGATTACTGGCCAGAGCAGCCAAAAGCATCAACTTATTAGTTGATTGAGAGCAGCTCGCAGATCTGCCAGAAGGGCAGAAGGAGGAGGTGCTCGAATTATTTGAGAGATATCAGGAAATATTTGTGCAGGATGATCACAATTTGGGATGTGCGCAAGGCATAATTCACAAAGTTGACACCGGAGAAAATTTACTGATAAGAATGAGACTGATCTGAAGATCAAAAGCCAACAAAGCGGTAGTGGAAGATGAGATCAGCAAACTAGTAAAGCATGGGCTTCTAGTTCTGTCATCAAGTCCCTGGGCAAGCCCAATTTTGATTGTAAAGAAAAAGATGGATCAAATTGGGTAGTGATTGACTATCGGAGGCTGAATAAAATTATGAAGAAGGATTTGTATCCCCTACCAAGGATTGATGATGTGCTAGACCAATTAGGAGAAGCAAAGTATTTCTCCACGATGGACCTAATCTCAGGATACTGGCAGATTGACTTGCCAGCAGAAGACCAGGAAAAATGTGCGATTATCACTGCACAGGGGTTATACCAGCTGACTAGGATGCCCCAGGGTCTTTGTAATGTGCCCGCTACGTTCCAGAGGGCCATGGATGCGGTATTAAGCGACCTGAAGTTGTCATGCATCTTGGTATATCTGGATGATATAAATGTGTTCAGTAGGACATTTACTGATCACCTTCAGCACTTGGAGGAAGTGTTTAAGAGACTGTCCACAGCTAACCTGAAGATCAAGCCATGGAAGTGCCACTTCTTCAAGAAGGAGCTTGAATACCTGGGATTTGTGATCAATGCAAATGGATTGCAGCCACAACCCCAGAAGATAGCAGCTATTGAAAAGATGGCTGTGCCAAAGAGTGTCCAAGACATCCAAGTATTCCTTGGGATGGTCGGATACTATAGAAGATTTATTTGGGACTTTTCCTGAATAGCTGAGCCCTTATTCCATTTATTAAAGGATCCAAAAAAAGGATTTGTATGGAATGTAGAGGCTCAGGACTCCTTTGATGAGTTATGCCTGGTAATTGATAAATTTGCCAATTCTGAAACATCTGAATTTTGATCAGGAGTTTATCATTCAAAACAATGCTTCATTGATGGAGATTGGCGCCATACTGAGCCAAGTAGATGAACTTGGGGATGAACATCTGATGGCATATGTGAGCCAGACACTCTCTGCTGCAGAGAGGAATTACACCGTAACTGAGTGTGAATGCCTTGCAGTCATTTACGCCTGTAAACAGTTTTGGGTGTATGTCCATAGAATGCACTTTAAGGTGGTGATGGACCACTCATCGTTGCATTGGCTGCACAATCTGAGGGAACCTGAAGGATGACTGGCCCAATGGGCACTCAAACTTCAGGCTTATGATTATGAGATATTCACCAAGTGGGGGCTTCTCATCAGAACGTGGATGGCTTATCACAGTTACCAATGGTCCAGTTGGTATATCCGCAGGTGGATGAGCTATTCCAGAGAATGGTTGAAGGAAGAATTGAGGATGAGCCTCAAGAAATTCAAGGTGTACTTCAAAAAGTGATGGAAAACACTGAGACCATGGATGAACAAGTATTTAAGATGATGAACGGGAAACATCTATTATTCCTAAAACTGTCAGAGAGAGAAGCGATCATTCTCACCGCTCATAAGGTTTTTGGGCATGGAGGCCTGAGAAAAACAGCTGACCATATTTGCCAGTATTATTACTGGGAATCAATCAACTATGATGTCACAGACCATCTGGCTTGTTGTGTGGAATGCCAATTGCATAAACCACACAAGAATACAACTGGATACTGACTAGTCTGACCTCAATTTTCATGGCACACGGTGTCTATTGACATGATGGGACCATTGGCGATGAGCACAGGAGGAGTCAAGTACATCATAGTTGTCATTGACTATCTGATAAGATGGGTTGAAACAAAGGCCCTAACCAGAGTAGATGCTACCAGTACTGCGAGATTCATCCTGAATCAAGTAGTATACTGGCATGGGTGTCCACAAGTTATACTGAGTGATAATGGGACCAACTTCACATCCCATGTGAATCCTAGGCTAAATGAAATAATGGGGATCTGGGGAGTTGTGTCAGTACCATATCAGCTGGAGATGAATGGACTGGTAGAACGGGTCAATGGGACGCTGGCCATGACGCTGAGGAAGCTAGTTGCAGGGAGAACTTCCGTGTGGGGAACATACCTGAGTTCAGTGACATTTGCCTACAACATCAGTCATCATACGGCGATGGGAAAGATGCCATTTAAATTACTTTATGGGAGGAAGGCTGCATTACCACCAATATTATATTCAGTAGTAGAACCTACGTTGGGGATGAGTACTGAACAATACCTGAACTGACTGATGAGTATCCTGATTGATATGCAATCACAAGCATTTGATACTACCTTAAAGAAAAGGATATGAGCGAAATTGATGGATGATAGAAACTGACCGCCATTAGAAGAATATTGAATAGGAGAAAGAGCTGCCTATTGTGATATGCATGGTTTTAGATGAAGAAACAAGTTGGATGTGCTATGGTCAGATCCAAAGTAATCACCAAGACAGCGACTGATGCTTATTCCATCAAGAATCTCTTGGATGGAAGAGTAGTAAATTGAGTCCACGCTAAATATTTAAAGTGATGGATCAAAAAAAATAATAAAAAAAGAGTTCCCGAAGGACTGATGAATCATTAAGTTGATCATGTACTGATGATTAGGTCAAGTCTAAAAAAAGGACCTCTGAACCAATCTAGATGGTTAAGTCTAAAAAAAGGACCTCTGAACCATAGAAAACTGGTAGGTTTAAGTGCCCAGGATCCAGTTTGGGGAAAAAGATGGACCTATGAACTGAAACAAGGTCAAGTCCCATAGAAAAAAAAATTTTGGTAAAAGATATTGGAAAATAAATAAATATATATATATAAAATGTAGATAAGAAAAAAGAAGCCAATATATTTTTATAAAGTTTTTATTTTTTTTATTGAAAGTCCTCAGTGTGGGGATGATTCCACCTATGTCGCCTCTTGGGGGAAGGAGGATGGATCACAGTAGGGAGGAATAGTCCATCAAAATGGATATGCAATTGGACACTCACAAGGGTGAGTCCTACTCAAAACCACATTTGTTGAGCTGATGCCAAGCCTTGAGAAAATGTGACTAGGGGAAGAGAAATAGATATGTCAGAAGATGCAAATTGTGAAACCCCAGAGCGGGGTGGAAAACAGCAATAAAAGTAGAGGCAATCGGTGAATAACCATGATTGATCCTGATATGGCACCAGCACTGGAAGATTTGTCTTGAGTACCTGCTGATGGGCCTCATCAAGAACACCGGACATGTGAGCTGACAGCAAAGAAGGAATACTCAATGGAGGTTGTCAAATCATACCCCAATTAGTGCCATCAATGGGAGATAGTGATGGAAAGCTCCAGAGAAGAGGTAGTCATGTAACAAATGGATTGCATCCTGTAAACAATGACTACAGGCTTCGCAGAAGCTGAAGCTGAATGACCAATGAAAGTCAGGTAAGGCTGGGAGCTTTGTTGACCAACTTTGAAGAACTTGGCTGGCAAAGTGGAGAGCATAAGTGGCAGTATCCTGATCCAGAAGGTTGTCCAGATCTGAGGGATTCAGCGCTAATGATAATGCCTCAGTGACTTGCACATAAGTTCAGCATAGGGGAGCTCAGTATGAATGCTGTTCCAGATTGTGAGCTCAGAAACCAGTACAGCGGGTTTGTAGAATTGACCAAGTCAGAAGAGGAACTCAGGGAGAAATCTGACCCGGTCAGGAATGAATGATCTAGAGCAGTTGGCATAATCTCTGGAGCATTGACAATGATGCTTGGAGCCTCAGTGAAAGGAGCCAAATCCAGAAGGGTTTTGAAGTCCAACTTGGGGATTAACTGCATGGGAAGAGTCAGCTGGGAGTTATTTGAAACAATGGCACGCCTGGTTTTGATGGGATTGGATACCATTTCCAGTAACTTGACAGAAGGACTAGTTGCTTGTGCCAGGCTAGGCGTATGAGTCCTGGAGGTACCATAGAAGAGGATCCGCTGAGCATCCCAACTCATTTGCTGGAAGAGGCGGAGGTACATATTGGACAGACTGTTAAAAAGCTGTTGGTAGTGAGACTCCAAGTTTGACATATGAGCAGAACTAGAGGGGGATGTCAGACTGATATAGAAGTTGATATTATGCACCCTACACTCCATTAGGCTCCAATTATAGGAAATTAATTTCATAAAATTAATGAAATAAGCTTTCTGAGGGAATAATGACTTACAGCCAAGAGGTTATAAATGAAATATTGAAGGCAAATATAAATAAGTATTCTTAATTAAGCTGCAAGATGAATATCAACAGCAAGAGTCTCCTGTCTAGGATGAGGAGAGAATCAGGAATTCTAGGACGCCAGACTGAGAAACCTGAATATGACAGAGGATCATATACCCTGATGGGGGGAAAACTGGATCCCAGGAAAAAGATTGTCACAAGTAAATTGATCGCCTGGCATGACAAGAGGTCATGGGGACCGCGCTCTGAGTAGGTGGTAGTGAGGAGGAAGAGGAGGAATGCCATATGCTGAAGGTCATCCCAAGCAGCGTTGAGTATTGACAAAGTACTCTGCTTGAACCAATGAAGTATTTGACCAGGTGTCCAAAGTGGTGTTTCCATGCCCAGTCCTTTTCTTGCTGAAAATCTAGGCAAGAGGGGGATGTGTTAAGATTTTTAACCATATTCCCAGCCTTCTAGATTATCTGGTATCACTAGGGGAAAAATTCCCTAAGGAAAAGTGAATTGGAAATCAGTTGACCCAAATTTTGGAGGAACTATGTTTGGGGGATTTTTAGGATATTTATCTGGTCATATCCATTGGGATCAATCTGGATGGATACCTAATATCTCATTGGACAGAATGGCCGATGAAATAAGGGCATCTGATAGTAATTAACTATCAGGTGTACCAATTGGGATTCAGTCAAGTTTCATCACCAACTGATTGGGAATGTTTAATGAGTTGTGAGGCGAGTGATGCCACCTGCAACTAGTGAATCAATTGGTTGTTAGCCAATTATGGATGATTCACTTGGATCAAGAGGAAAACGTTAATGATATTTTTCCAACTCTTTTATTTGAGGTCTCAAGGATGTCTAACGTCATAATCCTAGTCAGGATGGGGAAGACCATCACTGCTGAGATGAGGAAGGGTGAAAATTCAATGGCAACAGCTGCCATTTCATTGAAAGAGGTGTCAACTGAGGGTTAGACAGCTGAATCCCCTATAAATTCCCTAAAATTCACTATAATAAAAAACACTTGAAAGTCACACAGTCAGTAGTAGTAATACACTGGAAATATACTCATCGATTGACACAAGTTTATGGTTGGGAAAGAACTAATAAAGAACCTTATTGGTTTGACTATAGATTTGGTAATAGTTAGACTATCAGTATCTAGTGTGAAGATTCCATCTCAAGGATATTATTGCAGAAGGCAATAATTGGTAGACTCTCAGAGAAGAGTAGAGATCTGAGTGGGGATCTAGAGACAAAGGGAACCACAGCTAAGGGATTGCTGCTGACTGTGTGTTGGGCTGAAGGGACTGTCATCAGAGGATCTTAACAAAGATCGAGTGGACAGAATTTTAGGGAATGAATCCCTAAGAGTGTGATATTCAGTATTATTGGAAATACCAGCCAAAGCGTTGGGCCTGAAGATAATTCTAACTTGACTACAGATAATAGTCATCATACTATTATCAGATTATATATATTCTTACAGCGCGAGGTGCACAAGGAAATTGAACCTGTGCAGTAAAAATATTACTAGGGTTGACCTTTGATAATCAATCTAATGAAGTAAATTTTTACACCAACCAAAATCAATTTGGCAACATGAGTAATTCATCAGGTGGGATGCCCAATATGCTATTGGGTGCAATCCCCAACAAAGGCATGCTGACAGAGGGCCATAGCTTAACAATGCATTAATGGCCAATCCCAAATAGCTAATTGCTGACCCAAGACAATCCATTGGGGGCCAACCAAGGTGGGGGTGAAACTATATTGGGGACCAAATCTGAGGGATTGGACACCTGAGAGTGTTCAAAAAAACTAAAAGTATTACCAGAAGGGGTGAAAACCCCAACAGTGGTCAAGTTGACAGCCAGGGCCCTGGTAAAATTTACACTGATCCAGTCAGACATGTTAGTGCATCAAGGCATGTCTGCCCACAAGATCAAACAATGGGAGGCCTTCCAGTTTCCATACTCTATGGCAACTCAGTGGGTCTCTAAAGGTATCAAGCCAGCCATTGTGGCTATATGGCATGACCATAAATTTTCTACCGGAGCAGCCAAATGCTTGCTCAATGCCCAAATCTCAATTGACTTGGTGGTACAATTCAAAGCATCCCAATTTTAAACTGAAGATGCCCTGAAATGGATGAAAATCTCCGTGGACTATAAGGTGATAGAGGCTGCAATCTGCAAAGATTTAAAACTGGCAGATGTAAAATTCTGGATGGAGGCCAGCATTGACCTATTAAATGCAATGGAGTAGATAAGGCAGGCATTATAGCATGAAATGCCCAAGCCATTGGGAGCTCAGGCCTCAACCCAACAAATTTAGCTGAGTATGCTAAATGGCTCCTGAACGCATCTATGGCCCTCAAATGTGCCTGACACTCCATTCCAGTGGACATGGCACTGGAATGGTATAAAATTACCTTCTTCCAGAGGAGGCACTACTGTGGATTATAGCTGGGTTCAAGGCAACTGAGGCCTTACACTGGTCATACACCCATATTCCACCAGCCACTGCATCAGACCTGATGAAAGTGGGCTGGACAAAGGAAAAGGCGGTGGAATAGGGACCTTTTCAGGATTGGTCACTGGAAGAGGCCATCAACTGGTCTGCCAACAGATTCACACCAATGGAGATGAAATACTGGTTCCAAGCGGGGGCCAGTATGGGCCTAGTGCATGAATGGGCAGAGCTGGGGGTGATTAAACTGATTCACAAAACTTTTAGAGGCTGACCATTCCCAATTGAAAAGTGGAAAATCTAGTGTGACGCCACAACACTCACTGAGGCTGCAGACTGGGATGCAGTGGGGTTCACTTCCCAAACAGCCCAACCATGGATGGAACACAAGATCTCACCATAGGTGGCAACAGCAATGAAAGAGGTCACAACCACAGACTTGGGCCAATAATGGCTCAAAGCGGGGATCTGCATTGAAACTATCTAAGCTTAAAAGCAATTCTTCCCAGAACCAACGTTAGCTGCCCCAAACGCCACCAAAGGCTTCACCCCCTCAGAAGCGTTCCAATGGAGTGAAGCGGGGGTTCCAGCAGACATGGCATGGGTATTTACAGATAGGGGCTGGAATAGTGTTACAGTAAGGGACTGGTGCCAGCATAGCTCAATTACACTGGAGGTCCTTCAACAATACCTCCACCCAACATGTGGCCTGGAATCTGCTCTCAAGTAGTACCAACAGGGGTTCTCACCAGCAGATGCCCTAGAGTGGCAGAGCCTAGAGATTGGAGTGCAAATGACTAGATGTATCAACTGCCATGGTATCAATATTTGCCAGCTCAAAGCGTTCCTCAGCTGGGGTTTCAGCCTTGATGAATTAGTAAGTTGGATTTCAAAGGGAAAGACCCCCACTAAAGTACCCAAACCAAGCGAAAAAACAAAATCTTACAGTGCTGCGTTGGCGCATACCAAAGACAACACCTGGAATGGAGCAGGGAGCCACATCAAATACATCTATCAATTATTTAGTAGGGGCTTTACAGATTGCCAGGCACCAAAATCATACCTAAAAGACGCTATCTGAATCCACCTACAACTAGTGGAGAAGGAAGAATGGTCTAACTGACTCTGTCAATTTATCAGGAACTAGACAAAGTCCTAGCTGGAGGGGACTTTGATCATCACTGGGTCCCTGAATAAGGCTATATAGATATAGCAATCCCAGGAAAGTTGGACTGCAAAAAGCTCCTTGAAATTGGCATCAAATACAAGGGGATTTATCTGCTAACGGAGCCAACCAGATATGCCAACCAAACTGCAAGGTGGGTTATCTTCCAGAACCTCCCTACCAATCTTGAATGGGGAGTGGGTGCACAAAGCAATCTGGACTGGGTTGTTGTACTATGGGGAAGTATGAGAATTCTGACAAGCCAGTGGCAATTACATTGCAAAGTGCCTCCACCCTTGGACAGTGGAAGCGCTGTACAAACTGGCACCCTGGATGAAACTGAACAAGATTGCTCTACCCAGATTCATCTGACTACACAGTCTTGATAGGGTAGTATATGTCAAACAGGAGGATGCCAAACAAGTGTGCCAGTTCTGCTATCAGACCGGCCACACAATGGTTTAATGCCACCATTGTAAAGTTAAAACTACTTGGGAGTATGAATATGACCCCATTGGGGGAATTACCAAGGTGGGTACCAAAACTTTCCTCTGCCCAAAAGCCAAAGAATGGATCCTGTGCAACTTAATGAAGGTAGCGGATATGAAATGCCAGCAACAAGAATTAGACCTGGCACATAGAGAAGTGTGGAAATGGAAAATGGCAAAATAACCCAAAGTGGATGACAAACCATTTATAAATCTGAACCCTGAATCTTATGCAATGGATGAGGGAATTGTCTCAGGACCAACAGAGAAATGTCCAACCCAAGCAGGGTGGATGGTCTGGGAGGAGGAAAGATGGCAGAAGGCAAACCTGAAGAAGTCTCCCAAGCATGGGTGGACACAGGATACTAGCAAGTTGAAATCAAAGCCTGACAAGATGAAAGGGAATACAAAAATGAATTGGAAGTCATTGGCAAATAAGCCCAAGGCGACCAGCAAAAAATTTGCAGGGGCGATGAAATCAACAAAATCAGCTGGACAATCACCAACTAAAAAATTGAGTTCTGGTGATAAATTGAATGAAGGGGTGCAAATCTGGCTGATGGATGAGGGAGAATCTGCTGGTCCACCCAAAGGGAACAAGGGGCACCCAGACCCAATCATAAAACCATCCCCATTAACCATTGACAGGGAGATGGGGATGGTGACCAAATTCCCAGTGCATAGGATGCCCAGGAATATAATCCCAGTCCCAACCAACTGACCCCAAAAACCAAATAGTACACCCTGCCAACCATCAACACCACCACCATTGACCAACCTGACCTCTGTACATGACTCAATCCACAACCCAGACAACGCTAAACCTTATACCCATGGGTTGGGCAGCCAGAAATGAGGATGGCGACTACAAATGTTTGGGGGATGGTGAGCATACAAATGAGGAGGAGGAAAATGCACCACTTAAAAACTAATAATAATATTGACTTATTTTTATTCCAGAAACACAAGCTGGTAACCAAAAGGAAATGGTGCTGAGCTCAAACTGTAACGCAAAACCATCTGTGGTCCCACTAGATAGGCTACCAAGCCCTATGGACGGACCACATGACAATAGTCACAATGGACAAGAAAATAGACCTGGAATTTGTGGAAGAAGCTCACGCTGGTAGGATCTTGATAGTGACAGCTACAAACAGAGACACTGGCAGGAGCATACAAGCAGTAGCAGTCTACACCCTGCTAAAGCTCCACAAAAACCATTATTTTTGGGAATTATTAGTGGAAGTGACATCTGAGGTGACAACCATAATAGCAGATGACCTGAACTGCTGGACAAATGTGAGCTGGGATACATACCCAACAAGAGAACATCCCAACAGTAAAGCTGACAAGATGCTCAATTACCTAGTCAAATTGGGGATGTTCCTGATAATTGACAAAGAGGACAATGACCCAGCCAATCTAACATGGTGGACATACAATGCCGCCAGATCCCCACTGTCAGGATCACATTTAGACTACATCCTCATATAATCAGACCTCAGGCCAATGACGTCCAACAGTATGGTTAGCATAAATGCTGAAAGCAACCATATGGTTACCTGGGTGGAGATTGACCTTGATGAACCTCCAAGGAACCGCAAGTGGCAACTGGCACCAGCAACACTGAGGAATGGGAATTGGCACTGAATAGTTGATGTGGGACTGGATTGACTAGTAATGCATCTGGACAACTGCCCAGAGTTGGACCCACTAGAACAATGGACCCAGATCAAAGTGAAGATGAAACATGATAGTATAAAGTTTAAAAAGTGACCTCCTACAAGCAAACAGCTGCCATGAAGCAACTGAAGTCTAAATTAGTAAGGCTGAGCTCACCCACTGGAACAGCGAAGACTGGTGGAGTGAGTACCAAACAACACACAAAAAATATTGGGCTATAATAATGAAGCAAGACTCAGAGAGATGGACAAATGCAACTTACTGATATCAGAGATTAGTGGGGATGATGACCAAAGAGGGCCTTAAACACCTCAGGGAAATCTGAACTAAGGCCAGGGCATGGGAAGTGGAGACAGCAGATCAGGAAGTATTAACAGACCCCAAAACAATCAAATGTGAGGTCAAGCTTTTTTATGGCAATCTCTTCTGACAAAGAGAAATGAGTGAATTGGCAACAAAAACCCTTATTGACCTGGCCAAGCTGGCACTGGGTGGCTATATGCTGGAAGACATCACCAAGCTATCCACCAAAATCTCTATCAATGAAGTTAAGAGGGTGCTAAAGGAGTTGCTAAGAATGAAAGCACCAGGCCCTGACAATATGTTTGCAGAAATATACACCATATTCCAAGACCACATTTTGCTGGAGCTCAAAGCCCTCTTTAACCACTGTTTGAACAATGGCAAACAAATTCTGGGTGGCCATAAGACTTAAACTGTACTTCTGTACAAAAAAGGCCTCAGATGCCAACTTTAGAACTGGCACCCAATTGCACTATTGAGCGCCAATTATAAACTGCTCACATGCATACTGTCTAATTGGCTGATGGCAACAGCACCACGCACGCTCCATAGTGCCCATCACAGCTTCATCAAAGGCTGTAGTATATGGGACATCATAGGATCAGTCCAGAGAATATTCCAGGATATGAGGGGCATTGAACATGGATACCTTATGTTCCTTGACATTGAAAAGGCATATGACCAAGTAGCGTGGTCATTCCTATATGAGGCACTGAAGGCAGTTGGTATCCCTGACATGCTTTGAGCATGGATAATGATGCTGTACTCAGGCCTGGTAATGAAGGTTATTGCTGCAGATGGTGCAACCAACGAAATCTCTGTTGGGCAAGGTCTCTGCCAAGGAGACCCTATGTCACCAATACTCTTCAACTTTGCAGCCAACATTCTACTGGCAGCAGTGGACACAAAGCTCTGGGGTTTAGTCCACCCTAACCAAATGCCACTGAAGATGCTAGCATTTGCTGATGATAAAGTAGTAGGAATAAGCTCCTTGACTGACCTCCAGGGCGCTGAGGATCTATTAAACCTTTATCAGCTCACATTAAACGCAAAAATAAATTTGGCAAAGACCTCAGTGATGAGGGTTGGCAACCCAAGCTTCAGCCTGCCAACTAACACAACACTGATTACAAGCTTCCAGACAGTCCGATACCTCAGGATACTCTTCAATGACAAGGGACCAGCAATACTGGAGACTGAACAAGAAGTATTGTCAAGCTTATCAATATGAATGGCATGCTGGAAAAGTGCCAGACTATGCCTCAAGGAGAAAGTGCAGGCAATAAATATCTTCATCTTCTCAAAGTTGTGGTATGTTGCTCATGTGCTGCCAATGAGCCTGAACTTAGAAAAGAAAATCAGGTCAATGCTCTGAACTTTCCTGTGGTTCAAGGTAAAGGTGGCACCAATACCACTGGAAGCCCTGTTAAAACCAAAGCACGAAGGAGGCATGGGCCTCCTGAACTTTGAATCTCATGCCTGGGCATATGGGGGAAGTTGTTTCTGAAGCTAACACAGATGCACATGCACTTTCTGACTCTAGCATGGGGTGTGAACTGGGCAAGAGCCCAAGGCCTCCAAGAGCCAGTCTCTCCCTGATTGATACATGAATGGATAGCAAACTACCCATGGATAACCTCCCAAAAAAGTGCCCCACACTACTGGTGACTCTGCAAATGGGCCATGCACCAGGGTGGGTGGTCATTTGAATAATCAGACTGAGAGGCTGACCAAATTCAGAGGGATGTCAAAGCATGTAACTCTGCAATGATTTCTGCAACTAACTGGGAGGAGCATAACTGAATCACCAATGAATATACAACCAAGTCAATCAGAATTAGATACAAATTGATGCTGATAGAATATGGGGATCTGCTCCTAAAACTGGGGCATAATCCACCCACCCGCCCACAAATCCTAAATGACTGGACTACCAAAGGCTATGATACCAAATACTCAATGAAGGAGTTGATTTTGAGCCTGAACTCCCACTTGGTTATGGACAAACAGCATTCAGTAACCTGGCAGATTCTAAATCAGGCATTCAAATTGGGCAAGCACAGTGGGCTGGACTACCAGCACAAAGAATGCCCTATATGTGCTGAACTGGAAGCAGACATAGTGCACCATTATTATGAATATGCTGTTTTTAAAAATGCTGGTCCACAATGTGATACATCCTATCAGGCAAACATTCACCACTGGGTATACATCCATTGCAAGACCTGTTCTTTATGAAAACCCTGAGAATGACTCCGATCCAACTACAAGCCTTCATTTACCATTATTGTGTATAGGTAATTCACTGTGTGCTCATTGCCAAGGTTTTGAGCAACAAATACCCCTATCACAGAGGTTTGGTATTGAAGACCATTTAGATTATCTCCAATCAGCTCCACTGGATCTCAAAATTCTTGTGCATAATCCCTGGATGTTATAAGGCCACACGTTTGGCTTTCCCCACCAGATCGCTCATTGCGTGCAATGAAGCTACTAATCAACTGAGAATCAAATGGCCTGTAAGCCTGCTGATGCTAGAACTGTGGCTAGCAATGGCAATTGCCAATCAGCAATGGTCAGAGGTGCTAGAACTCTAGTGGCCCAAACCTGGTCCTTTTTACCTTTGGCCAAATTGCCTGTATTCCACCCTCCCCTCTTACTTTCCCTTAAAATCTGTTATAATAAAGTATGGAGTTTTAAAAAAAATCTAGCATAATCAGCTCAGCTTTTGGCTCTAAACTTCAACTCTATCAAAGGTCAGTTGTTCGAATCCTGGTGTAATCACTTTTATACCCTTTTTTTAAATTCACTGTCAATTCTGTCTGTCTGTCTGTAATTAAATCTTACAAGCTCTATTTCAGACACTTATATATATATATATAATGACAAATGTGTGTGTGATTGTGTGTGCGCGATGCCCAGCCAAAACTAGAGCATGTAGAGCTCTGAAAATTTGACTATAGGTGAACGGGAGGGGGTCCGTGTGCACCTCGAAGCCCGATTTTTAATTTTCATAGTAAAATAAAAAGTTTTATATGTAACATGTTAAAATTTTATGTTTTTAATGGAAATCGGTATATTGTTACGGCTGAGAAGTCTGATATTTGGTTGATTCGATAGTTTAAATGGTTTCGTCGAGCGGTTGGCGGTTTTGGGTTGATTAAGCTTAACGGTTTTAATAAAGAAGTTAGTGATTGGTTGATTCGATAATTTAATTGGTTTTGGTAAGTGGTTGGTGATTTTGGTTGTTTCGATACATTTAGTTTTGGTTACGAAGCGGTTGGTGATTGGTTGATTTTTAATCTAATTATTTTAGCTAAGTGGTTTAGTTAAAAGTTTTATTCGAGGTGGGCCGACCTGGGGAGGATATCGCACCGATTAAGGGAAATCGAATGTATGGGAAAGGAGGATAAAACCCGGAAAACCTCCATGCGCGGCGTATGATAGGCCAGGAACTCCATGGACCGCCTTTGCTATTCGCTATCTCGGTTCGGGGCATTGGCGCGCAAAACCAACACAGTCAAAATCGTCCCCTACCCAAAGTCCATTACCGGGATCGAACTCGGGAGGCAGTGGTAGAGGGTCCATTTGGCTGGGTATTTTCATATTCATTTAATCCAATTTTTTCATAGGTTTTTGATAAGGGGTTGGTAGTTTGTGGCTGTAAGTTCCGTAATTGGTTTTTGCTGAGTAGTGGTGTATTTTTTGGTTGATTCGATAGACTCAATAGTTTCAGGTTAGTGATTGATGGTTTAGTTAATTTGGCAGACTTTATTGATTTTAGCTAAGTGGTTGGAGGTTTGAATTTTTAATAGGTTTAATGGTTTCTGAACTTATTGATAATTTCTACCAATATAAAAACTAAAATATTTAAAATTTGATTGATTTGATATTTTATTTTCCTTGGCCGAGTGAGTTGATGGTTTTTAGTCGAATCGACAGGATACAATTTAGCTTTGGGGGTGATTAGTTTTTGGTTGATTTGATAAGTTCAGTTAGTTTTAGCTGAGTGGTTGGTGGTTTTGGTTGCTTCGACTATCAAATAAATTTGGCCGAGTAGCTATTGCTTAACTATATATAAAATCTAAATTAATCAATTCGAATCACCTGAAATTCTATAGAAACCGTAGCGAAGCACGGGTAACTCCGCTAGTATATACATAAAATGATTTTTATGGGGTGGCTAGCCTGGGAGGCAATTCCTTTTCTACCCTAGCACAGGTCTTGTTTGATACAAGTTCGAAACCTGTACTGGCTAGAAAAATTCTCGGTGGGTATATTTGTCCCAAGGTCAACCCACCTCAAATATTTTAAAATGATTTTTATATATATTAAGATAATTTGATTTCTTAATTTTATCGGTAGCCATCTACCAATAAAAAAGAATCTATTAGGATGACCATCTAGTACTAAAAAAAGAATCTATTAGGATCATCTGGTAAACTTTAAACCCACAAACAAATCTGTGTTAAACTGGGTATCAACTAGATTTTGCTTAAACTTTTCTTTACAAAACTATCATTCTGCTTATTTGTTTATATATAGGATGCATTATCTCATGAGCAAATTACCAAAAATCACCAAACTTGGCACAAATATTCTATAAAGTTTGGGAACGGAATACTAATATATAATTTTTTAATACAATCATATAAATTTTAATATCAGCTCTATTTAAGATCTAAATATATATATATATATATGTATATACTAGATGACCCATGCAAATGCTTCGCATCACTTCTGGTAATAAGATTCCTTATATGACTATCCTATGGATAGTACTTAATCAATAAAAATAGATTATTGCAAATAACAAATGATGCAAACTGGTATTAACATAACAAAAATAAAATATAATTTTTAAATAAAAAACTAATTTTGAAGTTGTAAAAATATTAATAAAAAATTAGTAAATATACAAATAGTGTAATGTATATTTCAAAATAAAATTTTTTCTAATTCAAATGAATATATTTTTCATATTATTTGTATATTTACTAATTTTTTAACAAATAACTTACTATTTTTATAAGAAAATTTACTTTTTTTCAGAAATTATGACAACAAACGCTTGCTACCTCAATATTATTGAGGTTAGAATAGTGCTCCAATGCTTTTGCAAATGTTGTATTACTTACTTGTTTTAATCTGATTGGCACATTGTTTATACATTTATACGTTGTTTGTACATTATTTATACATTTATTCTATTCTATTCAGAGACTTTGGCACCACCATGACACTTTATACATGTAATTTTTAAATGAAATTTTTAAAATATAATTTTTTTAAATATAATTTTTTAATAAAAATATTAATTTTAAGATGTTTACTTATTTTTTGTCATTAGAGGTAAAAATAATCTTCAAAATAGTGTGTCAAACATTAATTTTGATAAAAAAAACTTTCTTTTATTGCTTAAAGTCACTTTTGAGCACTTTTAAATTTAAGTTTTATTTATCCACAGCTGTCTGCCCAAACCTATTCTTTGATGTCCTTGGCTCTGCCACCTGCCACCCCAGTGTGGGGCAGCAGTGCAACCCCACCTAGCATTTTCTGCCCTGCAGGCAAGCATGTTTGGACAGGCTCAAACAGCCTACCCCACTGCTTCCAACTGTTTTGTCCCCCCACGGGACTTAGCACTCCACCTGGTGCACGTCCACCCTTCTTGCCCCCATCCTCTTGCCCTCCCTTGCTCCACCATTTGCTATTGCCTCAGAGTGGACTATGGGCATTTGTTCCCATATGCTGATAAGGCAATTATTGACCTAGCCACTGTGGCCTTTGCGCCAGCTGGCTTTATAGACTTCCACCCTTTTAAGGGCTACTTTGACATTGGGTTCTAATCTGAGGAGGATGCTGAAGCGGCAGCACAAACTCCTCTAATTTATAAAAAAACCCCATTCCCACAACCTGTACTTGCCTCCCTTCAGATACCATGCTGGTGGTATCCTTTGCAAATCTCCCATCCCACCTTCCACCCCAGGTTTTGTATGACCAGTTGGTCATGGGGCTCATGGCTTATAGCACTTAGCCCAAACTCATCTTTGCCATTCCATCTGGTGTGGAGCACCTTGCTGCTCCTCGTGCAACAGCCACTATCATACCATACCACCCTACCATAGCCCAACAAATCCCACTTCATGCTAGTGTGGCTGCAGCGCCTGATCATTTCTTTTAGGCTCAGGTTGATAATGATAGGCAGATTTGTTCCCTCTGCTTTGGTGTCAACTATGCAAAAAAGTGTGCCCTTAGGCCAAGTCCACTGCTGTGGCTTCTGAGCCCCCCTCTGAAGGTTCAGTATGGGGCACTTTGCTGCCCCTCCCACCCTCCAATCTCGTTCAGTGGGCCCATATGGAAAATTAGCCCCCCAAAACCTCCAGCCTCACTCTCCCACCTAAACCTACCCCAGCCAATCAGAGCAATGCTTGGACCACCATTGGCATCCAAGCAGCTGCCCATTCACCCAATCCTACCTACCCAAATTTGAATGCCACTATTCCAGTGAACCAAAATCCATGGGATCTATTGGCTGAGACTGATGAATCAGGTAATGTTCTCATTAGTAAGCATACAGGTCAACCTCTCTACCAAGGCAATTATGGTCAGGCAGAATTTTTTCTTCTCAACTTCAATGAAACCCCTATCCCTCACTATTTTGCTCCTCTACCCAATACAGCCCTCTTTCAAAGTGACCACCAGCTCACCTTAGCTGCAGTGGCCTCTCCTCAGTGCCCAAAACTATGCACCACAGTGGCCCAGTCAGTGGCTCAGCTCCAGCATGGCCTGCCCACCCTCTTCTTCCCCCCAACTTCCCTAAATCTCTCTGCAGTGACATCTCAAAACTATTTGATGATGCTGAAGTTACTGTTATGAATGTCGCAATGCTTGCTTCATTCAACCCCTCAGCCAAAATCACCTGCCACAGTACCTCCTTTTTCACTCAACTTCCTGAAGCCCACAAAGAAGCTAAAGTTCTCCTCACAGCTTTTGTTGAAACACTTTCCCATCATTATCTTGATGCGGAAGTGGAAAACTCCTACTACACTGACCTCAACCCCCACTATGTGGATGCCCCAATGCCCTGGCTCTCTGCTCTGATCCATTACTGTAACCAACATCCCTTGATTGAGGTGGGTCTTTCTGAAAACCAACCCCCTGACCCCTCCTCACCCTCTGCCATGGTAGGTTAGCAGTTTCTGCTTCCCACCTGGTTAGTAGTTTTGTTTTGTTGTTTTGAGTATTGTGATTCAGTACTGTCCGTCCCCTGGTCGGCATACCTCAAATAAATCAATCAATCAACATTAATTTTGATACAGTATTAAGAGAGATATTTCATACCAATAAAAAACACCTTTGAGAAATAATATAATATTCAAACACCTGACCTTTATAAAATTTAAGTAGAACCAAATGCCGAGACGATTATTCTTGAGGAGATAATTGTAAAATCAATTGTTTTTGATTCATTTTGATTAGCTAATTTGTTAATTAGCTAAATGACTACTATCCACTTAACAAAACCATTTAAAATATCGAATCAAACGAATACCAACTGCTCAGCCGTAACAATATAGCGAATATCATCGAAAACATATAGGGGTTTCACTTGTTACATATAAAACTTTTTATTTTACTATAAAAAGAATATTTTATTTATTTTTAGTCATTAGAGGGAAAAATAATCTTCAAAATGGCGTATCAAATATTAATTTTGATACAGTATTAAGGGAGATACTTCACACCGACAAAAAACACCTTTGAGAAATAATATATAGAGATTTCTAATGGTAATTATATAGCAATTTGGCTTAGAATTTCAAATTCATTTAATTCGATTTTTTCATAGGTTTTGATAAGTGGTTGGTAGTTTTTGGCTGGGTTGGAAATTCGATAATTAGTTTTTGCTGAGTGGTGGCTCATTTTTTGGTTGATTCGATAGGCTCAATAGTTTCAGGTAAGTGATTGATGGTTTAGTTAATTTGGCAGGCTTAATTGATTTTGGCTAAGTGGTTGGAGGTTGGAATATCTAATAAGTTTAATGGTTTCTAAACTTATTGATGGCTATCTACCAATATAAAAACTAAAATAACACAAGCCTGCAATGGTTCTGTTTTGTAATTTTTGATGATTGATTCCTATGTATGTTTGTGCACTGAATCCAAAAATGACCTTAGTTTTTTTCCATCACGTCAGAATTTTTTGCAAATCGCAATTTGCCAAATGTAGTATATGTCGAAAAATATCACAAATATGAGACTTAATGACAGAGTGAAATAGGTTTGTTTCATATAAACGTATTATTTTGTGGCTTATAATAGACATAATATAATAATAGAATATAGAAATATAGAAAATAAAAAACTCATGATTTTAGTCATTGTGTTGACGTCTTTTTGGACCAGCCATGCTCTGTTTCAGGCTTTTCCATGCGTGTGCGCTTCTGGGATCATCTTGGTGCAACATCCAGCAATAGTCCGCCATCATTGTAGTATTCCATCTTCCTTGGTAACGCTTTTCCATTTCTTTGATGTCCTGATTAAATCTCTCACCCATGTCTTCACTAACAGCACCCAGATTCTCAGGAAAGTAGTCCAAATGTGAATGTAGGGAATGAACCTTCAAACCCATGGAACAGCCTAAATTTTGGTACTTCTGCAGCATAGTCTCAACGATAGACTTGAAATTCGGATCCTTCTTGTTGCCCAGAAACTTGGTTACTATGTCTTTAAAGGCGACCCAGGCTTCTTTTTCAGCAACTTCCATTTCTTTTTCAAAATTTCTATCTTTGCAAAGTTTTCTAATGTCCGGACCCGTAAAGACACCCTCTTTTAGTTTTGCGGTTGACAAGGCTAGAAATTTGTTACAAATGTACTGGAAACATTTACCATCTTTTGGTAAGGCTTTCACAAATTGCTTCATCAAGCCTAATTTAATATGTAGAGGTTGAAGGAGAACTTTCGTCGACTCGATGAGAGGTTTTTGGAGCACATTTTTTACTCCAGGTTCCAATGAAGCTCGTTGTGGCCAACCTTTCTGTTTCCAACGATTTTCCTTGTCTCTGCTATCCCACTCAAATAAAAAACAAGAAAACTTTGTGTACCCAACTTGCTATCCAAGGATCATCGATATTACTTTGAGATCACCACACATGATCCACTTATGATTGTCGTACTTAATTTTCTGGAGAACAAATTTTAAATTGTCATACTGTTCCTTTAAGTGTACAGAATGCCCTACGGGTATTGACGCATACCTGTTTCTGTTGTGAAGCAGGACAACTTTAAGGCTTCATTTCGAAGAATCAATGAATAGTCTCCAATCAGTGCTTTTATACGGAATGTTGGATATCTTAAACAGTCCAAACACATCATTGCAGAATACTGTCTCCTTATTCCGAAAAGTATGAAATAAAATTTTTTCTCTGTACCTGAACCAGGAAAACGAAGCGCCAGCTGCGAGAAAATTCTTATCTTTAAGCCATGAACCAAGCTATTCTGAAGCCTCTTTGGTCAGATGTAAGTCGTGAATCAAATTGTTCAGTTCAGTTTGTGTAAATGGTTGTGGAGCAGAATTGCCAGGTTCATACTCCTCTTCGTTATCTCCAGTTTCTTCACTTGATTCAATTTCTGAACCATCAACTTCAGGTAAATGGTCTGGTTGCATAGGCACTGGTACGTCTGGACCATGAGGGACAGGACGTAAAGCTGATGGCAGATTTGGATAGACGATGTTCTTTTTATTCTTTACATTGAAACCGTGAACACCAGTTGAACAAAAGCAACAATCATCACTATGATTTTGTGGCTCTCGCTAGACCATCGGAATACCAAATCTGAAAGCATGTTCACCCTTTGGCCACCGTCTCAGTCCTTCAACACACGTATAGCAAACATAGTGGGGTGCCCAAGTTTTGTCTTGATCTAGTTTTACACCAAAATACGCGAGATACACTTGCCGCACGAACGATGTTATATGTCTTTTTTGCCTTGACACCAATACTCACCACAAATGTAACAAAAGGAATCTGCAGACTTTTTACAGCCTCTTGACGCCATTTTGAACACTGTATGTTTGCTTTTTAGCGTATATCCGCCGACACAAACACTTTTGATCACGGAGGATACGTACCAACGGTTGCTCCAGCACTGACAGTTGAGATGTACAACACGTTTAATGACAAAAGTGCTGCCAGCTGCCGGTTTATGATGTCAACGATTTGTTTTCATCATAAACCGACAGATGGCAGCATTTCCTATATATTTAAATCTGTCAGTACATCTTTTTTTTTATTCGAGGTGGGCCGACCTGGGGACGATACCGCACCGATTAGGGAAGTGAAGAAAATAGGAAAGGAGGATAAAACCCGGAAAACCTCCATGCGCGGCGTATGATAGGCCAGGAACTCCATGGACCGCCTTTGCTATTCGCTATCTCGGTTCGGGGCATTGGCGCGCAAAACCAACACAGTCAAAATCGTCCCCTGCCCAAAGTCCATTACCGGGATCGAACTCGGGAGGCAGTGGTAGAGGTCAGTACATCTTATATTTGTGATTTTTTTCGATAACACATTTGGCTGGTCCAAAAACATGTCAACACAATGACTAAAATCGTGAGTTTTTTATTTTCTATATTTCTATATTCTATTATATTATGTCTATTATAAGCCACAAAATAATACGTTTATATGAAACAAACCTATTTCACTCTGTCATTAAGTCTCATATTTGTGATATTTTTCGACATATACTACATTTGGCAAATTGTGATTTGCAAAAAATTCTGACGTGATGGAAAAAAACTAAGGTCATTTTTGGATTCAGCGCACAAACATACATAGGAATCCATCATCAAAACTTGAAAAATATGACGCAACCAAAAAAAGCAGGCCTGTGTAATTGATTAGAATAATCTGGTAAGCTATAACTGTAGCGAAGCACGAGTATTCCACTAGTTCAGGGATATTCCAGTCACCGTGCCAGCAGCTCGTCGTGGAATCGCTTGAAATTGGCTATCTTCTTGACAGCACTATTTATATTGATTTGAAAGATACAAAAATGCTCGCAGAATACCAACTGAAACTCAACAATTGATCTAGTTTAAAATACTTTAAATAAAGTTAGGGGTTTTGTTGGCACAGAATGGATACACAACCCATACATTGGATTATCTTAGTACTTGCATTGGGTTCAATAGTTTGCAACTTGGTTCTAATAAAGCTGGTCTGTGAGATATCTAAAAAGACATTGAGCCACAAAATCATGCTTTTGATCAGTGTGGTGGACTTGGCATATGGGACATCCAGTCTGGTGATGCGCGTTACTCAGGTGGTTGTAGGCATCAAAACGTTTTACAATACTCCCATATACTGCCAAGTCATTGATGCTTCTTGGGCAATACTGGGTTGTACTTCGGCCCTTCTTATTGCACTCCTCGCTGTTGAGAGATATCTTCGGGTTTGTTGGGACAGAGACATCCCGTTGAAGACATCATTTGTCGTTGTTGGCACATTTGTGTTGTTAGTTGCTATGTCTGTTTCAGCAAACTCGCTGGTAGGGAATTACAAGGCTAACTCTACAAAGACATATTGCGTGCCCTATATGTCACCCATGGCAGAACCCACGAAAAAAATTATTCTGATAAGTATATTTACTTCGTTCATAATCATTGTCGCGTGTTACACGGCAATCTTTCGCTATTACAGAAGTCAGGCCAAAGCCTTCCCAGGAGCATCCCAAGGTCCGCGTATATTTGTTATTGTCGGGGTCTACTGCGTATGTTTTCTCCCTGTTTTCATGCATTGTTTGTTTAAAAGGTTTCTAATCAACAATCCTTTTTTTCTGGCTATCAGATTGTGCTGCCTATTGGATTTGGTGCCATGCCCCTCTCAAATTCCATTCTAGGCTTAGTTCTCCACCGCCAGATATCAGAAAAGGTTCAAAAAAGTATGTTATCGCTCATTAATTTATATACGAAGTCCCAAAGATGAGCACATAGTTGCATAAAGGTATATATGTTTATTCTAGCATCCCCTCTTATACTTTCTATGGTGTCATCATTAGAAGTGTATCTAATATTACCATATAGTTATAAGTTTATTTTTGTTACTGTAATTATTTCTTACCATTCACTCGTCCAAACTCACACTTGGTTTTTATTTTAGTATAATCATATCTTTTCTTTGCTATCTTCTTCAGCATATTCCTTTGAATACTCACTAGTCCTCTAGCTACTGTCCTATTATAGGGTAGCAGCAGCATGGCATCACCCAACACTTTTGCCCAACATATAAGACTATTAGGTTAGCTCTACCAGCTTGCTAAAATTCTATCAGTTGCTTTGACTTTGTATAAGTTTTGTAGTTCATCTTAGGTAGAATTACTCTATCCGCCATAAAACCTTGTACTACCCTAATATTTAATCCTACTTTCAGTTTAAGTATATCTTACTACTAATCTATACTGATAGGATGATTTTAACTGGTTGCTGCAGCCCTCAAATCTATTAGCTCTAGTCAACTTCTGCCTTTAGGAAAAGCATCTTAATGTTATATTTTCAAGTAAAGGCTATGCTGCTGCCATCATATAATGGTCTCTTATAAATAGTTGTACCTCAATTCTGACTACCAGAACACATCTCAATGATCCTGCCTTTATAGTTTAATTTTTATTCTATATTTGATTTTTGCTCTCTCTTTTTATAAAAAGTGAAGACCAATTTTAGCTTATAGAAAAAACCCAATATCTTCAGTTTTACTACTTATAGAAATATACAACATTAAGTAGTCTCTTAAGCTATACGCACCCTTGTTGCCTAATAGGTAAATATTTATCATTTAACTCATCTCTGTTCAAGTACACATTCGGCCCATGTTACCTTTTTAGCTTGAGTTGATGACAGTTATTAATTTTAATCAACTGTTATATTAAAGTTAAATGGGCGAGGGGAATTTTCTTATAAATAAAAAATACTAATCCATAAAAATTAGCAAAAATTCAACTAACCTTTAATATCAAGGTAGGTCTAATTTTCCTTGATATAGCAGAGGATAAGATTGATGCAGAGTATGGCTCTGATTACACATGGTTTATTGAAAAGCATTGAAAAGCTGCTAATAAAGAGTAGGATAGATTTCTAGTTATGGGCTAAGCTGGCATATGAACATATTGTTTCACTAATAATTGCCAATGTTAGTGCTCTAATATAATCAACAAGTTAGTTTTAGCAATAATTTATAGTTTAGAAAGCTTAAAAGAATATCAGTCAAATTGTAGTTGCTTGTATATATGACTTATACTTCGGCTTCTGCTAAATCTATCTTATTACTAATGAATATTGTTGACCCAATAAAACCTTTCATATCTATCAGCAAATCAGATGTATATTTTGATAATATTATCCTATCTATCAACTATCCAGTGGTCTGACAAATAGACATGTGTAGAGGGATAATTTAAGAAGCTGCCGCCACTTTAAGTACCAAACGATGGCCTAGGTAATATTACACAGTTTACGTTTATGGTTTGACTTTTGCAATCTAAATTATATTATTTGGCATATCTAAGTAAGTTGGCATAAAAAACTTCACTTTTACTTAGCTTAATTCATTTCTCACCCAAAAACTATAGGTTTTGTAATAATGTTGGTAGGCCATCTAGTACTAAAATTTTATTTTTGTTTTATGCTTGATGGCAATTTCCTGATAATGACTAAATTTAGAACTACACATTCTCCTCATTAGTTAATTAACTCTCAGATTAGAAATTTTTATTAGTTTAGCATGCTTGTTTTTCAAATCTTGTAATCTATGTTTTAAAGAAAGATCATATCTAAAGATGCATAACTTTCAGGGCATACATGGTCTTTAAAACATATTTGTGCCCATTTAAGCTCCTAAATAATGGTACACACCTTTTAGTTTATCTAATTATAGATAACTGGAAACAATTAGCCACTTTTCCTGCATTAAATTGCTCTGTATAGCGTCATCTAGAAATAGATCAAGAGGGTCTTTTGTGATATTAGTGTTTAATAAAATTAATATCAAGGGTATTTTTTGTTATTACATTGATGCACTAATTACAATACCTAAATTTTAAAGTTCTAATTGTAAGTTTTAACTAAACAAAGTTTGAATATAAAGATAAAACTGTCAAAACGCTTAGATATATTACAGAGAACAATACTAAATTATCATATGTTTGTTATCAACATAGTCTATATATTTATCTTATGCCATTGTAGTAATATATACCTCATTTTTTGCTCTTAGAGTACATTATTTATACTAGATGTTGAAAGGCATATTTATATAGCTCTGCGGCTAAATTTTCTAATCTTTTTGATGATATACAAGAGCAAAAAGTCTTATTGTAACATAAACAGAAAATAAAATGACAATGTTATATTTTACAAATATTTACTTTAAAACAAAGTGTAAATATAGTTTTGTTGTAGAGCACTCTATGTGACTTCTGTTTAGTCAGTTGCCCACAGGGGATGATTTTCTAGGAAATCCACAGAGAGATAATTGCAAGTGTTTAGGATCTGAGACTATCAGAAGATAGAAGACTGAAGTCAATCACTAATAACTTGGGCAAGTACTTGTGTTAACAATTTATGAGATGAGAAAAGTACTTATTAGTTATCTTGTTTTTAGGTAATAGCCTAAAATTCATTAACAAGTATATCTGGAATATCTGTATAAGAAGGTATATATTTAATTGATATATTTATGATAATTTATATATGCTAAACATACTCTTTAAAATTGATGAAATTTGATAGGATATAAAAGATGATATGCTATAAAAGGGGAGGTGTGTGATATATCAGTTATCCTATTACTATATGGATAATCATTCACTTGAAAGAGATTCATCAACCAAGTTCAGTGCTTAAAACCCAATTATATTAGACATCTAATAAAATAAATTCTCTAAAATCTAATCCAAACGCTTAGCCAAAAACAAAAGGTATCACCCAAGATATAAATGATTTCTTTCAAGATCCAATATTGTTAACAATCAGTTTAACCAACCATATGTTATTGACCTTGATAATACCTAGTATCTTAACAGTCTTACTACTGCCCTACTCACAACTCCTATGATTTAATTATTATATGATACAACCTTCCCATGCCACCTGCACTTTTTGGTAGGTTAATTCTCATTGATCTGCCATCAGGTATTTAATTATATCACCTGAGCCTAAATTTAAATACTATAAATCATATCTCCTCATTGACTGCATTTTTGGTAGGTTATTCCTATTTACCTGTTGCCAGACGTTTGCTACCCCATCCATTCCCATCCCCTCTAATTGATAATCATCAAAATTGCTTGGCAAATTCTATTGTAGATGTTTCTACTACTGATCTCTGACCCTAGCCTAAGGAAGACATACCCAATCTTTGGCCTAATGAGCACCAAGCCTAAATAATGATCAATAGACTATTAATGGTCTAAAAAAACTATCCCAAAAAGATTCAGGAGCTATGAAGAAGGTCAATATACTAAGTAAATCTCAGACCTCACATCACATATGGAGGTCACACATTAGAAATTGGGACAAGAGGTTGCAGTGATGCAAATAGTGGAAAACAACATTATGTAGATTCTAAAATTTCTTTAAGAACTAGAACTTTATTTTTATGTCAGATCTTCAATTTCAGCAATACTAGACAAGACTAAATCAAGTTTGATAAATTATGCTAAATAAAAAAGTATACCTCATATAATCTGCATGTTTACTTTGGGCTAATCTGTCTTCATAACTTTATACCAAATTAAATTCTTATCTACCTGTGCATATCTTACACTGTTGTAATTCTGATTGCAACATTCTTGTTCTTACTACAGGTGTCACTCCCATTTTACTATAGACAAATCATCTAAAAAGAGTTACATATCAAGCCACTTTGCCATTGGTTTTGAGGACAAGTATCCTCATCAGTCTATGGACTTGGGAGTACCTAGCTGAGATCACTTTCATCTTAGATTTTCAGACAACAAAGAAAGTGATGATGACACCATGGAACTTATCCTAGTAGGGCTGTTAGCTTCTTGGTCCCTAGTCCAGATGGCCAATGTACCCTAAAAATGTTAAGAAAGTCATGGAATGGCTAATCTGTGGTACAATCTCTCTGCCAATGTTATCAATGAGGCCCATTTGGGAGTATTTAAGGGTTATAAGAACCAAGACTACTTGTATGTGAATTATTGCTTATTCCAGGAGATGTCAATATCTGTTGTGACTAATAAAATTGCTACTCAGGCACAGATAGCTGAAATGTTCTCCTGTTACACAAATCTATCCATATACCATACAATGCAAATTCTAGCTTAACAGCATATCTAAAATTAACAGATTGGATAATTTTTCTGAGGCCTAGCACTGAAACAACTATCTATTGGCAAAACAATTGGATGATACCTTCTGGGAGATCCTCATTGTCATCTTACACATCCAACTCCATGCAAATATGGCCATTAAAAAGAGTAGATAAACTAGCAGACTAGTTGAATAGCAATCTGTCCCATTAATTAAAGAAATATTAGACTACCATTGAGCCTCAATATAATAGGTAGCAGACGTGAACACCGCTGCAGCCAAGTCAAGAATATTTGGTATTAGAGGTGGCACATCATACAATTTCTGAGGCCACCAACCAAGATGCTATGTCCAGACTGGTTACACTATTAACCAGCAAGGGGAAGACATGGACCATCAAATTGGACCATCTTGGGATCCTTAATAGATCATTATAATCAAAAGACAGGATCTTGAGAAGAGCATAGATGATAACCAACTTAGGTTCAGCGCCCTCAAAAGGGACTTGGTCAGTGCAATACAATAGTCTAACAATTTATACTGGGAATTTGGCTCATTGAATGTCCTAGCAGGCCCAAGGTCTGAAAATAGCACTTCTTACTGAGGAGAATGCTAATTCAAAGGCTAGGTTTACAACTATGTAACTAAAATTATTGGAGGTTGACCAAACTATAGAGGTTGAGTGCCAATATCTCTCTAAATTGTTAGACTAGTTTTAGGTCAAAGTTAGGGGTGATCTATGTAGATGTCAATGAGACCCTTCCACTAAAAAATCAAAAGTAATATTAACTGACACATGAAAATCTAGTCTATCAGACTTGAAATTCAAAGGCAATCAAGCACTCATTGGGCAAAATATCCCAGTAGCTCTGATTATGCTGCTCGCTCAAAATAGATCAACAAGGTGCTATTCTGGAGACCCTAATCTGTGCTGCTCCAACTCCCTCAATAAACTGCAATGTCATGCCAGATTGACCTGTACAAACCATTGGACCATTAAAATAGACCATTTGAACTTTGTGTTTAAAAAAGGGCAATCCCAACATCTCACCTAGGCTATAGGGCTTCAGTTTTAAATGTGGACACTACTGGTTACCATAAAATTCTATCAACCTACCAAAGTTTAATATGAAGGGGAATATATATACATCCCTTTCACTTTTTGACATCAGTATGGACAGCGCAAGCAAGAAGGCTAAACTAAAAATGCTAATGAAATTGCCAGAACTGGAAATCTTGAATATTTAGTTATAAAGATTAGTGAGACAAGGCTGACTTATCATTACACAAGAGACAAATTATAAAAGAGTTTGTGGAGAAAAGATGATGATCATATAGAAAAGCTGCTTTCCTTAACATCTTTTAAAAAAACAAACAGAGTTAGAATTTGCTGACTGCTTCTACCTTAAGGCTCAAGTGTTATATAGCGCAAACGTTTTAAGAAATTATGATGCTCAAATCACCCTATGCAACACTTGCAAGGCTTATAAAGAGTTGTACCAAGTAATGCTATTTATGCTAAACAATGAACACAATGTATTGTAAGTAGTAAATTACCTCTGCATTGTGCTGCAACCTTTAATGCACCCAATAGGTACCATGAAAATTGAGATTACCAAAACAAGCCACCTCAACAGAAAATCAAGATGAAAAGAGCAAACGCCTCCAGGGCTGGAAAACACAACATATGCTACATTATGTATAATCTATGTGACTTTAAAGGGCACTATTCTAGCCAGTGCAATACTAGTAGGGCCAAACCCAAGGTGCATCATGTGGGGACAGTGGGCACCAAAGATAAGTCAAAAGAGTGAGTGGTAAAAGAATGGGATTTTTACTTCCATTGTACCTCAACCTACCCTTAAAGAGACACAGTGAAGGTATTCACCAACCAATCTGCCCCCAACAAGCTGCACCGCAGTGCCCTTGACACTCCAGTTCATAATCTCTGGTGACATATCAGCTGTTACCATCCAATTAAGCAATGAGAAAAACATGGAACAGGCCACAGAAGTTGTAATGAAGCCCTATGTACTTCAACTGTATCAGTAAAAACTACAGGTTGCCTCTTGCAATATGAAAAGCTAAAAGGAGTTAATTTGGCCATTCCTATAGGTGAATTGAAGAAATAAAGCCCCAACTTAGCAAGGAGCTACAAGCCTATCTGGGCCAGGGTGACAAGCTTGGCATCCACTTGATAATACCTACACTGATGATTACTATTATTAGTGTATGTATGTTATAACTTTGGTGGATCTGTTAAGATACGCTGGGAGAATTTGCACAGGGTCAAGCTCACTGAGCAATCAGACAGATGATATGAAGAGCACAGTCCGCAGACACACACTTAAAATATACTAGAATAAAATATAGAGCTACCCTCTTCAAACAACACTTTATTTATCTCTATTATTTCAACAACAATTTTCTGTTCCACTCTTTCTCTACTACTCACTACTAACTACTTTCCTTTCAATCACCCATCTCACTTATATATCAGAAACTTCAGATAATACCGTTCTCATAGCTCAAGCTATTCTATTCCGCTGATTCTCCTTGGTTTCAGCTTGTTTTTCTTCAACTCTCTATCACCTTAATTTGAGGAGATCTAAACTATATTCATTGAATGTTGACATTGCTTTATCATCTTATTTGGAGGCAATCTAATAACAAGCTGTTATAAACCAACTTTGCTTTAACTCAAGGCACTCAATAAATATAATTAATATCATGGTCAGCGGATTCTTCCAAATCCGCCATAGCTATTTCAGGCTTATCATCCAGTCATATCAGAATCTTGACAGTGTATATTGATACTAGTGTTAGCAAGATCAGGGTTAGAGCTATAGTAGATAGTGGTGCGACAATCAGCATGCTATCAACTATGTTAGTAAAAAAATTGGGATATTGCAAGATATTGATCACCATAAGATATACAGAACAGCGGGGCCCAATTAAACTAGTTTGTTAAGAGCCTACAGTGCGCTGCTGCTGAGTTTTGTCTATAGTTGTATTGGTTTCTGAATGCTGTCCACCAAACCAACACTATGATATCTCATTGTAACTTTCTATATGAGGACCAACGGAGTTAAAAACAATTTTGAAGGGCATACCCTTGCAATCCCTGGACAGAAATCCAACTGTAAGATAGAAGTGGAAGCTGGCAGGTTAAGGGTTTAGCTCCATTATCTATAAACCTACTCTCTAAGTATGGGATTGTACTTATTGGGTACTGGAAAAGACATGGATAAAATAGGAATGTCTTTACCAGATCTTTGAGTCAAAAGGCATTTAGCTGAGGGCTAGCTGACACCTAACTTTCTGGTCACCAAGTTATAATAAATATGAATAGTGAGTTAAAATACCACCTGATCTATACAGTAAAGTGCTTGCACCTTTTCATCAAGGTGTATAAAAAACTTGCTGCTGCGCCTAAACTCATCCTTCTGGGTCATGTAGAGATCAGCGTTTTACTGGCAAACTGTACCCCTATTTAATTTTAGTGAATTGGCATAAAACTTTTGCCTTGTTTCATATTACACCAATAGGAGAAGTAAAACACATACACACTTTTTGAAATTCTGGAGAAGTGTGGATTAAGACAAGAGCAATGAGGCTGACCACCCAGTAATACCTTTTTGATGTTTATCCAGTTTATAGAGGATGAAAAAGGATTGTGCAATAGTGTTTTTCAAACAACATAAGAGTTTTTTTGTAACTGAAGACTTTTATTTATGTTGTTCACAGGACGTGCTTACCATATTAACAAATGTAACCACTCACCAATTTGTCTCCATCCTATACACCAGTTTAAGGAAGTGGATGAAATTATCAATAAAGAAACTGATCAGCTAATCTAAAAGGGCATGATGGAATCTTTTAAGAGCCCATGGGCATCACCTGGTTTAATTGCAAAAAAGTAAGATGGGTCTAATTGTGAAGTAATTGGCTACTAGAGGCTCAACAACATAACAAAAAAGGATTCTTATCTTCTTTTTAGAATTTACAATGCACTTGATTGGATAGTAGGAGCAAAATACTTCTCTGCCATGGACCTGATATGTAGTTAATGGGAGATAGAGTATATCAGAGAAGAACAGGAGAAATTGCAAAAGTAGTTGACCAAGGGCTTCTTCAACCTAAACAGATACTACAAGGACATTTAATGCTCCTGCTACAATCTAAAGGGCCTCTCAGCATATTAGTTCTCTTTACTGTAGATAAAGATAAAAATATTCTTGAGGCTGTAAACTAGCATGGAGGTCAATGAAGCAAAAATATGGGGGCGAAATAGACCACTTAATTGAGTTAGAAAGCATCAATATATATATGATGTGAGGGGACATGGTGCCAAGGGGACCTTCATGGCCCTGTATAATCAAATCTTTTTACAGTCTTCTGGATCAACTGCCTGTTCAGTGCCATCATTGTTCTGCATTGTCCTTGTGACCGTAATGGTGGGGGTCACACCCCTCAAGGTTGGAAAGTGAGAATGAGATTCTTAAAGGCATCACTATCAATTCTGGTGCACGTGATGCTTCCTGATTGAAACTCTCATTGGTGCTTTCAGGGCACATTTCATTTACGCTGGCTCAAGAGTCAACTTATTGAGGCTCAATTCATAAGTAGGAATTATGACTTGCTCATCATCTTAAATCCTAACAACGCCTCCCTCAAGATCATGTTTGAGGGAGGTATATGGCCAAAGAAATTGGCCATGTACTCAGTTTACCACTGTCCCCTGACTGAAGTTGGCAATAAAATACTCCAAGTTCACCTTCTGAATGATCTTATAAGTTCTGGACCAAAGAACGTCAATATTGTTCTGTCAACCTCTGGGTCAATGGTGATAAAGGAGAATGAGGTTAACTAATTAAAATTGGTAAGGAGGGTCAGTAAATAAAAAATTGGGATGTCTCCCTTTCTGTGATGGTGACAATGCCTTGAGTGGCTAGGGATTAAATCAAAACAATTTCAGCGGCTATTACCTCATATTTAAATCAGAGTTTTAGGTACAGAGGTATCAAGAAGGGGCTTAATGCTACAAGGTAAACGGGGATAACGCACATATAGAGCTTCAAAGGGACACATCTTGATGTTTTAATGGTATCTTATTCAGTAAGTAAGTAAAGAAAAAGTAAATAATGATTTTCAGCAAGTAGGGTCAGAGGTGGCCATTTTCCATAAAATAGAGACAAGGTTATTGTTAGCAAATACCACCGTCCATTGGTAGAAGAGATGTAAGTGGCGGTGAAACTTTGGTCAGTTTCAAAAAGCAAAGTTAGTTCTTGGACTAAGTGCAAGGTGAAATTTAGCCCATTGTGCAAAAGTAAAATCTTTGGTCATCCAGGCTTGGTATAACAGATCAAATAAGAAATAGGGCCATGGCCTTTTCAGTGGCAGTAGGACAAAAAAACTTTGATTCATTTGGTCAAATGGTCCATGGCTAAGAGGATATACTTATGGACATGCAACCTGTGGTAGAGGACCCACTACATTGATGCTAATGACATTAAAGGGACCAGACGATTCCATGACTAAGGGTTGATATTAGGAGCTGACCCAATCTTAAAATTAACAGCCCATACAAGCCTCTAGATCTTCTTGTATGGTCTCAACCATTTGGTTCCAGTAGCATCGTTTCTTCAGCCAATAATGGGTTTTTTCACTGCCTCATGTTCCAAGGTCATATTCCTTCTAAGATAACATCAGTTCTAGAAAAAGGGTGGATATAAGGAAGCTATTTCTTGTTAACTTTTTTATATAGCATTCCTTCCTTCATCTGAATGTATTGAGTCTTATTTTGGAGCTCAACTTGGATCTCAGGAGTCTCCATCTCCCATCATTTGGGCCAGCAAATTATATCATACAGTTGGTCCTCTTCAGGGATTAAAACAGCCAGTACCACCATCCTAGAAAGACCATTGGTGTTCTGGTATATCATTTCTGCACAATAGACTATAGTGAAATTTTAGTTAAGGAGCTTTAAGCCCATCAGGTTAACCGCCATCTAAGTCTTTCATCTTCTGCAGCCATTGGAGAGAGGAATGGTCAGTGATGATGGTGAAATGGTTTCCATAGAGGTAAGTCCAGAAATGCAAAATTACCAATAAAACAGCCAGGCACTCATGCTCAGTAATGCTATAGTTCTGTTTGGCCTTGCTCAGGGTTTTGCTGAAATAAGCTACTGGGTGATTGACATGATTTTCATCATGCTGAGCTAGGATGTCCCCAACAGCAACATCACTAGAATCCATAGATAGCAAGAAGGGTCAATTGAAATACAGATTAACTAAAAATAGTTTTAGTATAAAGAGCAGTATACAGCACATTAATCGCCTGTTCTTGTTCAGGCTGCCATAAAAAAGCACTTTTTTTGAAGGAGATAGAACAGGGCTCAGCTAAGTTGGCAAACTAAGGGATGAACTGACAGTAATAGCCCACCAAGCAAAGGAATACTTAAATATCCCTAAGACTCTGAGGGTGCATCATTTTCTTAGTAGCATCAATTTTATCCAGAATGGGTTGGATATCATATTTTGATACTTTGTGCCTGAGCAATTTCATCTTAAAATAAAAGAAGGAGCACTTTGAAGGTTTGAGATTTATTAAAGATTTTCCAAGATGGTTAATGACCTCTCAGAGGTGTTCCACATGACTGAATAAGGTTATGAAAATATAGTGATATCATTAAGGTACTCAAGGACACAGGTAAGTTTCAAGTCACCTAACTTCCTGTCCTTTGGCACTTTGAAAAGTGGCGGGTGCACTGCAAAGTCCCTGAACCATCCTTGTGGGTTTACATGGACCCTCAATGGCTATAAGTACACTTGGCTCAATCTTTTGGGGAAATCTCCACATGCCATTATCTGCAGTGAAATCCATAGTGGAAAGTATTGTGACCCAGCAAGCAAGTGGAGAGAGTAGTCAATTTGGGGCAAGTAATGACTGTCTTTATTGGTAATGGGATTGAGCTGGTGATAGTCCATCACCAAATGATGACTGCCATCCTTCTTCCAAACTAACAGGAAGGGGGAGGCCCAAGAACTGCGTGAAGGCATCAATAGCCCAGCTTCAAGTATTTGCTTAAGCTCAACAGCCACCTGAGCTCTCAACCTTACTTTTTTGGTAGGTTCAGGACCAAATGGGGGAGCATCCCCAGTCTCTTGTGATATAGAACCCCACTAATTTTTAAAAATTGTAGGTAGATATTGGGTAGAGATCTGAGTACTCCTATAATAATTTCCTAGTCTGGCTCTGTTGCTCACTAGTGAGCTCTTGCTCAATACAGATGTCATCTAGAGCTACTGATGGGGTGCTTCCAACCCCAAACCCTTAGACTTCCAAATTTGTAAATGTCATCAGGGAATCTACAGGAAGGAGGCGAACATAAGAAGCTGTGGTATTAGGGCCACTATCCTAGGTTTGTCAGTAAGATTAGATAGCAACATCAATATGGTTCCAGCATAGACAGGGTCTAAAATTCCCAGACAGGTTATAACCTCCTTGACCAAAGGGTTATCTAGGCCCCAGAGCTCCAGGAGGTATACAGAGGGAATTTTGATGTGAACCCATGAGTCAAAACAAACCAGGACTTTGGTGGTATAGTGGTCGTCTTAGTAAATAAATTGGCATGACTTATTGGCCATTGACTGCAGGAGGTGGCATACATACATGAGAGCCCATTACATGATACTCAAGTCAATTCAACTTTCACTCTCTAATAGGCAAAACTAAGCTTTGACCTCCGTTTTGATGTCACGTGATGTTTTGAAAACCAGTAAGTCCTAGTGTCCCACCAGGGATAAAAATCCTCACCATAGCGCACTATGTTAGAATAATCTTGGAGAAATTG
>JAKSZP010019036.1:0-46355 GCA_022478985.1 Massospora cicadina
TGATGAGGGAGAGGAGCATTCTGTAGCATACTGTAGTTGAAGTCTGAACTGCCATGAGCATAATTATACTGTGACCAAGCAGGAGTGCTTAGCGGTGATCTACACATATAAGCAAATTAGAGTCTACTTGCATGGGGTAAAATTTAAAGTCATAACAGATCACGTTTCATTACGCTGGCTGCAGAACCTCAAGGAACCTGAAGGCCGTTTGGCTCAATGGGCTCTTAAGTTGCAGGCTTATGACTTTGAGATCCTTCATCACTCAGTAATAAAGCATCAGAACGCTGACTGTTTATATCAAATGCTGGCTGTTGCCATGATGGCGGACCTCAGTGATGTGATGTACAATAAGATGCTCAGTGGAAAACATGATGACAAACCGCCCCAAGTGATCAAAGCGTTAAACAAGATGCAAACGAATACATTCCTATAAAAGGGGAACTGTACAAGCAGATCGGCGATTCTACAGTGAATTTCTCATGACCCTCAGCATGGGTGGGAACTATTATGAGTGCCCACAAGGCAATTGGACATGGTGGGGTATGTAAGACAATGGAGTTGTTGCGCCCTTGGTACTTATTTGGAAAGCTTGAGCTTCAATGTGCTCAGAACTATTTCCTGTTGCCATCAGTGCCAAGTGGAGAAGCCATTCCGCCATAAGGCTTTATACCAGGTATTGAAACCATATTTTGCTTGGCACACGGTTTCCCTTACATCATTGGTCCCTTGCTAACAGGAGACAATTGGTGTAATTACATTCTTGTGGCTATTGACCACTTGACCCGGTGGGTCAAAGCAAGGGTGATATAGGATTTGGGGGCGGTTACAGTGGCCAAGTTTGTGATGGAATGCATTATTTAGTGACGCGGCTGCCCTCAGTTTATTCTCACTGATAACAGAACCAACTCTACCTCGCACATCCTCCCTAAACTGAATGAGCTTATGAGAATCAACGGGATTCTGATGGCTCCATACCACCCCAAATCCAATGAAATGGTCAAACGGGTGAATGGGACTTTGGTGAACATACTACAAAAATTACTAATAGATTGACCTTCTGATTGGGGCTCCCTCCTTTACACTGCCATGTTCACCTATAACATTAGTTACCATTCTGCCATGGGGAAGAGCCCCTTCCAACTACTATATGGCTGACACCTGGCTCTTCCAATGTTACTTTATTTGTGTGCAGAAGATACTGGTGGAATGGAACCTCATCGCTATCTGACTAACCTGGTGAGCACCTTGATCAAATTAAGAACCGAAGCATATTCCTTCAGCTTAGCCAAGAAGATCAGGAATCAGGCTGCCAATCAGGTACGTCATAGTGGGTTTGCACAGTTCAGAGAAAGTGATATGGTTCTCTTCCATGGCCAACATGGGTTCAGGTAGAAATACAGGCTGGCCAGTATTTGGATTGGTCCATTCAGAAGGTATAGAGAATTTTGGGGTGACACGTATACCATCAAGGACCCCACAAGTGGTTGGTTCATTAACTGAGCGCACGCAAAGTTCCTCTGCCCATACAAGCAATAGGAGCCTTATCGTCCAGTCAAGGAGGGGGCAATGTCATGATTCCAATATGACTGGACGATAATCTCGGGACAGCTAGGGAAGATTGGGAAGAATCCGCCAAACATGAAATCAGTTACAGTTATTTGAGTGCCTCGAGATGAGGCAATATTGGGATATAATGGGTTATCTATTATATCGCCTCTAAATAAGGTGATAAGGCAATAAGGCGACGTTGAAATTCAACAAATAGGAATCAGATCGCCTAAAATTATGGCAATAGAGAGCTAGATAATAACAAGCTGAATTTGAGGAGAATTGGTGGAATAGAATAGCTAAGCTATGAGAGTAGTATCATCTGAAGCTGCTTTATATAAGCAAGATGGGTGATTGATAGAGGTTAGGTTGTTGATAGATAAGTAAGAGTGGAACAGCGAAAGGTCGCTGTATTTATTAAAACAAAAAAAAGAATTGTTGGGGCGATTGCTCCTAATTTTTAGTATATTTTCAAGTGTGTCCAGAGGGCCAACGATCCCCACATCATCTGTCTATTGTTCAATGGGCTTGACCTATATGAACAATATGGCGGATTCTAATAATTACATCCGATTTTATAACAATGGCCATAACCCAGATCTTTTATTAAGGACCTCTACCTTCGGTTATGGTTCCACTAAAGTTAGGAGAGATAGCTAGGACCTCCTTAAGCTGAAAAAGTGTAATTCAGTTTGCAAGCTGCCTCAGAATATCTCTCCAGATGGTTTTTAAGGTTTATACTTACTGAAGAGGTCGAATCAACTGGCCTTGAACTGGTCAGCATCACTGGCAGTGTCAATAACCTCAGGCACCCTAGAACTTGGCTGAGATAAGTTTCATTGGGTATTGTGGCATCATCAATTCCTCCATATCTAACCTAACAGGAGCCTCAACTTCAGCTGGTGCTCCTAAAACATAGTATCTAACATATTCATAACCCCCTTTAGCTTTGTCAACGAAAAATTATCAACATATGGCAATAGAGCAATAGAAGTGGGGAGTCAGGCATGTTAAATTCTTCAGCAATAGGAGTGCCTGTCCCTATGTGCCATCTTTTTTCCCTTCTCTTTGATATCAGCTCTCTTCTTCCAGAGCACAGTATCATAGTGCCCAACCTTGTTTCATAAGTGCACTAGGGACGTTCTGTTAGCTTAGGCTTTAGCTTTTGATCTTCAACAGCCAAGACTCAAGGGGTGTCCTTTTGGTCCTCAAATTATAAGATGCGGGGTTTGGACTTTTGATCCTCAATATCCAGGACTTAAGGTCTTGACACAACTCTGTGGGGGCCCTCAAGCTTGTGGAAATCAGCAACATCTAGAAGAGCACCTTTGATATCATAAACGTTCTGGAAGTAGCACTTCACTGAGGTGATATGCATTTTCAGAGGGATTAGATGCCACCCCGTCAGGATATCAGAAACAGCGTCATCCAGAGTTAACATCTTAGACGTTAACAGCATTTGTGCTTCATCAGAGAACCATTCAGTAAATGCAGCGACTGTATCTCATTTTCTTATGATGGTAAGCATGATGGCTGCTTTTTCATGCTTAAGCTCAGTTTTGAGCCAAACTCTCCAATCAAAGTCTCCTTGACCTCCTCCCAAGCGCTGAGAATATCCATATGAGGCACCATCTCTTCTTGGGCCATGCAACTTAAACAAGAATGGATGTGCTTAACCTTGTGGTGGTTAGTCATCCCTTCTATGGCTAATTCATAAATATATAGGAACGATTTAATGCTACCTTCACCACGGATTAAGTTATCCTTGAACGTGGGTTTAGATAGGATGAAGTCACTACCAGTGAGGGCATGTCTAGCAGGAGTATCACTCCCGTTGTCTCTGAACAAAGGTCCAACTGATCAAAAGAGTGAGAGCTGATCATTTTACCCTTTGATATCATCACGCCTGGTTTTCATGGCTATAGAAAATTTTGGGAGTCATATTCACAGAGTCCTAGTCTAGCTTATATCTCCAGCTTGTGAGTTTCTTTTTTGGCACTAGTGGTGCCCAATCCAAAAGAGTGATCCACCACGCGTCAACAGCTTGTGAGTTTCAAGTTTGTTAACCTGGCTCTCAAGATCCGTAATTTTAAGCAGAGTTTAAATATAAGAAGATTCAGGTTCTGTTGGTCAACTTCCACCGCTCCAACACGCTTTTTAAGCTTTTCTTTCATTTTCTTAAACCCCTCATTTTCAGGTAGGTGAGAGCCTTTGAAAAGTAAATCAACTTTGATCAGTTCATAGCGACGCTCAACCTGCATCAACCATGAATATAAATTCTTCAATAATTCAGGTCCTGCCAGAGAGTCCTTGACCCCCTGAGATTCCTTTTCACATACACTAACCTGTCGAGATAAGTACTTGGTATTAATAAGTTTTCCTTGAGCTGTAGCTCTTTCTTCAGTTGTGCAACCTTGTCCTCTAAAGCGTTGGTATAACTAGAAAGTTCTTGCAAAGGACTTTGCTGGAGCTCTTCAACGCAGGAAAATGCTTGTGCCATTTGTTGCTCCACAGCAGCTACGTGTTGTTCATCCCATGGATAGGTGGTAGACGCTTGAATTAGGAGTTTACTGTGGGTTTGCTCCCTGTGCTTTTCAAGTTCCTTGGCAAAATCCTCGTATAGAGAGCGAGTTATAGCAGCATACACATCAAACTCTCTACAGAAAATTTTCATGGCCTCTTACACATAAATTACTAAGCCAGTGTCAATGGTAGTAAGCCGCTCATGTAACTGGATAATGAATTTGTGGTTAGCTCTCACGCCAGATTTCACTTTTACTATATGTTCAGATACCAAATTTATACATGTTGTCCTAGGCTAGTCTTAAGGTATCATGGCTTACCAAGTGGCGGTGTAGTTCCACATGATGTGCGCCTAACAGGTGAATCATGTGGAACATGGAAGGGTGGGAAACTTGTAAATGTAGGCAAACAAGTTGGTAAGCTGATTGGTGGTGTCTGGAAGAATTTGAGTCTCATAGAGGTACATCAGATGGTCCTCCACAGAAGAGCCCCTTTCACAAGAAGCAATATCTCCAGGGTTCAGTATCCCATGAGTCAGATCCCTCACTACTTCAGTCGCCAGCTAGGTAAGCCACTGGTACTATGGTATAATAGCACATCCAAACTATTCCTCTACAAAGGTGATGGTTGGGGGCCATCCATTCAGTCATCCTCTGTACCATCACCATTTTTCACTCATCCAGTGACGCTAGCAGCAGGAGCATCCTCCATTTTAATTACAATTAAGGTTTTGGTGTACAGGTTGACCCTGTAGTGAGATCCACTTTGTTGGAATCCTAGTAGCTAGTTTCTCGCAGGTGCCAATTTATCAGGATATCAACAACTTGTTAAACTTGGGGATGCTGTCATAGTTAGATGATTTAATAGTGGGAACCAACGCCAGGGATAAGGCAGGGTGACAGGAGTACCAGAAGGTGAAACTTCAGGCTCTTCCTGACCTTAAGCACACATTAGACCAACACTGGGTATAAGCCAAGTATGCCCAGGTTGTTACTAATAAAGTTCAAAACGCCCAGCCCCTTGTGTTAGCCCAGGTGTTGAAACAAACAATCTATGTAACAAACAAAGATGGTTCAATTCGGTCAATTGAAGAACAAGATTTGAATCCTGTTTGATTTACGAGATTATGAGCTCAGGTAGAATACAGCTTCAATTGATCATTCAAGTGAAGGAACTTTTGGTGTATTCTACCAAATTGGATGGAAGAGTTTGCCTATTGAAGCGTCAAGGCTTGGGCCCACTTCTGCAGACCCATAATTACCCCAACTCAGTTTAAATATGTTTTTCACAACCAACATATCTTTTTGGTCAACTTTTCACAGATAAACTTACCCGTTTTTTACTTTTTCTTATGGTTCCTTGGACGAACTTGGGTGTGGACCTCTTTGAGAGCCACCAACTATGTTGGCCACTACATACTATCACAATTTACAAAAGTTTTAGGTGCTCACTTGGGCAGCTCAGGTCCCCTCCAGATTGAGGCACCCAAGCCTCCTGGCACCAATTTACACTTGATTATGGACTCCCCTCTGGGGTCCATTCAATCTGTGTTGTTTCTCGCTTACCTGGTACTGTATACTGCGCTCTACACCCTTTCCTTGGGTCCCTTTTGTACAGGCACCATTTGAGGTGCCTTGTTCCCCATTCTCTAACATCTAGTTCCCTAAAAGTGTGGGTTTTTCATCCCACACCACCTTGCTGGGAACGAGAGAGTTACAGACACTCTCCTTACATTAGTTGACCAACCGTTTTTATTATGTGTGTATGATAATTATCTGTGTGGGATTTTTGTTATGTGTAAACTGGGTGTTCTGGCAGTTTGTATCTGCCAAAATGGTGCTCACCAAAGTTTTCTCATTTGGTTTTGTTTTGGTGCGTCTCAGCGTTATTCTTGTAACTACCACTTGGAAAGTGGCCACCCTTCCTGCTCTTACCTGGTGGTCTCAGACTTTTCGCAATACTGTTGTTGCAATTCATTGCCTTTCTCCTGAGACTTACTCAGAAATTCAACAGGCTTTGGCTTCCCTTGAGCCAAACCCCTCCTTGGGTAATAACAATTTGTCTGGTTCACGTCCACTTTTGCGGGGAGTGGATCTGTTGTACTGGCTGTCTCCAGATGTGGCAACTGGTTTTTTGCGGTGTTCTGCGCTCATCTACTCTTGTGGCGATCAGTGAAGGGCTTGAAGTGGGTCCTGGAGCAAAGTCGTCCTTATAGAGCCTCCATCCATTCCCTCTACAAGTTTTTTTGCTGCGTCAAGCGGGTCAGCTGGTGAAAGTATATTTAAATGAATTCTGTGAAAAATCCTAGGCTTTATCATTGCTTGATGAAGTTAAAACGTCATTTCTCTGTTTGACTTTGGACCCATCTGGGCGAAACTCCCCAATTTGGCAGTTGCCCGCCTTCTAACTTTGATAACCTTGTTGAAGCCCTTTGGGGTGGTTTCCCCACCCCAACTCAGAAGGGGCAAGGTAATTTGGCCGTCATGGGTTCACCCAGATTGAACCCTATAAATACAGAAGAAAAAAAGTTGCACGCATCTCTCAAAATGAAGAAATCTTATTCCTTTAAACCTTTGAGTTCTTCTAAATTTGAAGCTGAACAAGGGTCTAGCCCTGAGACTAATTTAAAGGTTTCAGACGATTCCACCGAGATGATGTCACCTGTGGATGCCCCTATAAATACTGTGTCTGCAACTCATAATATTTCCTTGAATTATAAAGCGCTTCCCTCTGATTACCTCCCCATTTTGGCGGAAGTTAAGGGTCTAGGTGAGTCTGGATCTGAACTTATCCAAAAACAAAATGAGAATAATGGGGTTCCTTCATGCTGCATTCCCACAATGAAAGTCAAAGCATCGACATTGGGCTTGGGGGTGATGGCCCTAGATAATGATGGAAATTGGACCCTCAGAGCAGGTATGGGGCTGTTGGAGCCTGGAAACGCGATTTATCATGCAAACGTTATATCCCAAAATGGGCTGTTTATTAGCTCTTATGGCTTGGATGAGTACCCTATTCCTGTATATCAGATTACCCCTGAGAACCCTCGTCTGACCCCTACCATGATCCATGGCACTCATGAGGTGGAAAAAGAGCTTCATTCTAAATATGATAAAGTGTATGCACCTGCAGAGAATGGGGTGGGATATGTAGCATCAGTAGTAAGAGTGGCCAACTATCCTTCCCCCTTCTATGATTCCAAAACATACCCTTATGGCTTGCTCAAGCCAGAGGAAGAATTTTCAGGTGAGGTGGTGGCGTTTTCTGCTTTATAAATCCCATTCTGGATACTTTTTATTGACCGCTACCCTTACATCCCCCTTGGGGAAGTTCAGCACAACTATCTTAGTGGATGCCAGGGCCACAGAAAATTTTATTGTCAAAGACCTTGCTGACTACCTTGGTTTGAGTTACTCGCCTGGTGATTTTGTTAGAGGCGGGGCTTCTCAAGGAATCCTCACGCTGAAAATAATGGGGTTAGTGAATTACCAGGTGGGCTCCTATCTTCTGTCTGACAACTTTCAAGCTATCAAAAACCTATTGTACCCCATTATTTTGGGTGTAGAGTGGTGGAGAAAGTTTGACGTCAGGACTAATTTGAAAGAAAACACCTTATCCTTGTCCTTGATGAATGGTCACCAGTTGATTGTTCCTTTGGATGATGCCCACTTTCAGGGTAAATTGCTCATTGGCCAAATATTCACACTCTTACTCTTTCCCCTTTGGAGAAACTCTCAGTGGAGGTTCCCTTAACTTCCTGTTTGGAGGGGTTGGAATCTTTGTTTGATGCAACTTCAGCTAACACACTACCTGAGCACTCCAAATTTGATTGTAAGTTCAAGCTCATGGTGGATCTGATGCATATAGCTTCCCCCATTTACCCATTGACTGTCCAGGAGGAAGAGGCTTTAGATGTGTGGGTGAAGGAACAGTTAGTCAAAGGTGCAATATTTCAGCATACCTCTCCTGTTTGCTCCCTGATTCTATTTGTGGAGAATGCTGATGGAACTTTACGCCCTTGTGTTGATTATGGGAATTTAAACAATTTTACTATACCAGACCTCCATCCCATCCCTTTGGATTCACAGATTTCACGTTATGTAGAGAAGGCAAAAGTCTTCTCCAGTTGGATTGCCTCAATGCATTTAATCAGATCCGGATAAAGAAGGGCCAGGAGTGGTTAACCACATTCTGCACCAGAAAAGGAATTTTCTGGTTTCAGGTCATGCCATTTGGGCTTAAGTAGCCCCTGCCATCTTTTAACGCCGCATTGATGCTGCGTTGGGGGACTTGTTGGGGATTTACGCGGTTGCCTACATGGATGATATCCTGGTGTTTTCCTCTGATCAGGAGTCCCATGCAGTACACCTTTGGCAAGTGGTGGAGAGGTTGGGGGCCGCCCACCTTACGCTAAAGATCTTTAAATGTTAATTACTAAGTCACAGGTCACTTTTCTGGGCAACGTCATGTTTGACCAAGGCCATATGATAACTCCAGACAAGGACAAAGCTATTCGTGAGTGGCTCACCCCCTGCTCAGTCAAGGAATTGAGGTTCTTTTTGGGGACGTGTACATTCCTCAATAATTTCACACCCAACCTCTCCGAGGTGGCAGCACCCTTATATAAGGCTAGTGGTGCCAAGGTGCTTCAGTGGTCCCATGTTTTGGAGGATTCTTTCCAAAAAGTTAAGTGCACCCTGTTGTCCACGTCCATCCTTCACAATGTTGACCCTGCAAAGTAGTTCATTGTGTCTACTGATGCTTCCAACTTTGCCATAGCGGCTGCCTTGTTACAAGTGGGCGAAGATGGGACTGAGCATCCTAGTGGTATATTTTTCTAGGAAAATGACTCTGCCTGAGTTGAACTACACCATTTACAACAAAGAGTTATTAGCAGTGGTGGAGTCGCTGACTTATTGGTGTCACCACTTACATGGCTCCTCTCAACCTTTCCATATATGTACAGACCACTGGGCCTTGCTGTACTACTGCGCTCCTCATGTCCTAACTTCACGGCAGACCCATTGGCATGAGACCCTTGATCAATTTGCATTTTCCTATGAGTTCACCAAGGGCAAGGAGAATGGTTTGGCGGATGCTTTAAGCCGCAACCCTGCTTTGGCTCCCAATCCAAAGGAAGTAGAAATTCATAACACCCAGTTGATGATTCCACCGGTTAATATTTTGCCTCAACTTCCCAATTCCATGGCCAACACGCCAGCGCTCGCACCTCTGGAAAATGCAGCAGAATATAGTATGTTCAGAAAGGTAGTTCTTTCTCAGCCGCTATCAGCTGAATATACTATGGTTCTCGCTAAGAGCGCTCTGAATCAGGAGGATTTATCCAGGGGTTATCACATAAAGGATGAGATGGTGTGGTTTCAGGGGCGCCTATGGGTTCCTGCTGGACCACTGCACCTGGAAATCATCTGGGACCATCATGACAGAATCACCATTGGTCATCCTGGGAAAGCAAAGACCTTAGAGTTATTATGACGCGCCCACAATTGGAAGGGCTTGTCTGCTCAGGTAGGACGGTATTGTAAAGAGTGCCTGATCTGCAATCAAATGAAACCCAATCGTCAACCGTTACCAGGCAAGTTGGTACCATTACAAAAGGTGGAAGGGCCTTGGACCTCCCTATCAGTGGATTTCATTGTGTAATTACCCATTTCTGATGGTTATGATGCCATCATGGTAGTGGTGGACCGCTTTACAAAGTTCGCCCACTTTATTCCTTGAAGAACTACAATAACCGCTGCTGAGATGGCCAGGCTCTTCATCACACATGTGTTTGCACTTCATGGGGTTCCTCAATAAATCATTAGTGACTGGGGACCCCAGTTCACCTCCATCTTTTGGGAAGAGTTGTGTAAGACTCTTCAGATTCGCCCCTGCCGTTCAACTGCCTATTACCCCCAATCAAATGGGCAGATCAAACGAGTGAACCAGTGCTTGGAACAGTTTCTGCGGTGTTACACCGCCGCAGATCATTCAGATTGGGTTTCTCACCTTCCCATGGCCCAGTTTAGCTACAACAACACTTTGCACTCTTTGAATAGTTGTTCCCCCTTTTTTGCCAACTATGGCTTTAACCCCGCCTTTAACATGGAGCCCAGCTGTGGTTCCAAAGTGGAAGCGGTGGTGGACTATTCTAAGACCCTCGAGAAGGTCCACCAGGGGTTTCCACAAGTTTGGAGGCGACTATGCTAGTTTATAAGGAGAATGCTGATGGTAAGCGCTGAGTGGGTCCAGCATACAAGAAAGGGGATCTTGTGATGCTTGATGCTCATAACATCCCTATCAAACAGCCATGCAAAAAGCTGGGTCTAAAGAGGATTGGTTCTTACCGTGTTATTAGAAAGGTGGGCCATGCCTCATACCAGTTGGATCTTCCCTCTGCGTCTTGGATCTTCTCCATCTTTCATGAGAGCAAATTGATGTTGCTCAAGGGCCCCTCACCGAAGATTTTCAAGGCTTATCTCATGGATGGGGCGCCAGAGTGGGAAGTGGAGGAAATAGTTGCCTCCCGCCATGTTAAAAGAAGTCTCAAGTATCTGGTATCTTGGAAGGGGTTTGACATGGCTGGGAACAGTTGGGTGCCAGCACGTGACTGTGTAAATGCCCAAGATCTGATTGAATCATTCCATAATCGTTTTTCTGAGACTGCAGGATCAAAGTCCAAGCCAGCCGTCGCTGCTATGAAGTTGTCACCCTCACATAAGAACTTCTCCTTAGTGAACGCCCCTGGAGGGGGGTGGAGCCCAAGAAGGAGGAGAGGGTAATGTCATGGTTGAATGACTTAATAGTGGGAACCAACGCCAAGGATAAGGCTGGGTGACAGGAGTCCCAGAAGGTGAAATTTAAGGCTCTTCCTGACCAAAAGCACACATTAGACCAACGCTGGGTACAAGCCAAGTATGCCCAGGTTGGTACTAATAAGGTGCAAAACGCCCAGCCCCTTGTGTTAGTCAAGGTGTTGAAACAAACAATCTACATAACAAACAAAGATGGTTCAATTCAGTTAATTGAAGAACAAGGTTTTGAATCCTGTTTGATTTACAAAATTATGAGCTCAGGTAGAATACAGCTTTAATTGATCATTCAAGTGAAGGCACTTTTAATGTATTCTACCAAATTGGATGGAAGAGTTTGCCTATTGAAGCGTCAAGGCTTGGGCCCACTTCTGCAGACCTATAATTACCCCAACTCAGTTTAAATATGTTTTTCACAACCAACATATCTTTTTGGTCAACTTTTCACAGATAAACTTACCCGTTTTTTACTTTTTCTTATGGTTCCTTGGACGAACTTGGGTATGGACCTCTTTGAGAGCCACCAACTATGTTGGCTACTACATACTATCACAATTTACAAAAGTTTTAGGTACTCACTTGGGCAGCTCAGGTCCCCTCCAGATTGAGGCACCCAAGCCTCCTGGCACCAATTTACACTTGATTATGGACTCCCCTCTGGGGTCCATTCAATCTGTGTTGTTTCTCGCTTACCTGGTACTGTATACTGTGCTCTACACTCTTGCCTTGGGTCCCTTTTGTACAGGCACCATTTGAGGTGCCTTGTTTCCCATTCTCTAACATCTAGTTCCCTAAAAGTGTGGGTTTGCATCCCACACCACCTTGCTGGGAACAATAGAGTTACAGACACTCTCATGACAGATTCCAAAATATATGGCTGCACTTACAATAATTAAAACTATAAAATAATTTATAAATATTATTCCTAATCAGGTGCTTAGGTGTATTAAATGATCTTTATTAGAATACCTTCTCCCAGTATTTGGGGTATTCAAAGGCTAGTACTAAGATATGGAATGAGATCTATTATAGGAGGTGAGCATCACAGCTTTGTTGAGAGGGTAAACTAATCTAATAGAGCTTCTAAAATCTTTCTATTTTGATTTATCTTAACACTAGATGTTTAAGCCCCCACAGGTATGATAAAATCATGTGGTAATGATTAAATTTATTTCACCTAGTCATCCCTCTTAAAAGTTAGTTTTATTACAGCAATCTCCACATGCTCTGGCTTTTGATTAGTATGTAAATTTTTTCACCCTTTAAAACCCCCTGCAAGCCTATAAAAGGATTTGGTTTTTTTATAGTAACAGCAATGAACTGGAGCTAATGCTTGGGTAACCCTCCACCTCAGATGGGCTATTCTGCCAGGGGTCAGATATAACAAGGACAACTTGATCCAGCCTACTTGTCCAAAGGTGAGGAGTAAAACAATTACTCCAGGTTAGATCATTCTGCTGAGAGGGTGGAAGCTCATTATTAGTTAACTTCAGACTGCTAAAACCCAAAATATTCTTCTCCCTTAGTCAAGAAGGCAATTGTCTGACAATGGGGAAATCAAATTAATAGGAAAGGAGGATAAATACTGTTAACCCTCCACAGGCAGTGTTCTAATAGAATATGAACTCCATGGGATGCCTTGCTATTTGCTATCTCAGTTCAGGGCATTGGTGTGCAATGCCAACACAATCATTATCTTCTCCTACCAAAGTTTATCTACCTGGGTCAAATGCAGGAGGCAGTGGTCATTGAGTCCATACTCTACCACTGGAGTACCCTCCCTCTCTTCACTATGATATTTATGCTACAAAATTATATTTTATAATTTTATTTGAGGTGGGCCGACCTGAGGACAATACCGCACCGATTAGGGAAGTGAAGAAAATGGGAAAGGAGGATAAAACCCGGAAAACCTCCATGTGCGGCATATGATAGGCCAGGAACTCCATGGACCGCCTTTGCTATTTGCTATCTCGGTTCGGGGCATTTGCGCACAAAACCAACACAGTCAAAATCGTCCCCTACCCAAAGTCCATTACCGGGACCGAACTCGGGAGGCAGTGGTAGAGGGTCTATACTCTACCACTGGGGTATCCTCCTTATGCTACAAAATTATATTTAAATATTAAGAAAGGAAAATTCACCATGTAACTTTAATGTGAAAATCATATGAAAAATAATGTGAAACCAAGTAAAAAGTTATATGAAATTTATAAAAAAATGCCGTGAAAACTGTATAAAATGCCGTGAAATACTATATAAGGGAAATCATATTTTGCAGCGGTACATCATATAATAAAAACGATAAAGTGAGTGATAAATGAATCGAGATTTAAAGATACGATAGTCTGGTTATTTTAAGTTAGATTTATATTGTTATCGCGATAGGAAGCATAGTCTGTGATGGGCTCTTTAACCAGAACTTAACAAAAAAATACCGCTTAATAGAGTCTCTAAGATCTTTGTATGATGGCGGATAAAAATGGGTGGGCAAAGAATAGTAGGATCTATAGAAGCTAGTCGAGATAATAATATCGCTTAGACTATAGTAAATTTTGTATGTTATATAAATTATAGTAATATAAAATTCAAGCCTTTTAATTGTGATAACTTTATAAAATTAAGTAATTCCACCTATTTCATAAGGGTTTATGATTTAATAATCTAAGGTTTAATGAACTGAGCAGATAAATTAGATGCTTGAAATATATTGTTAACCCAAAAATGGAGCTGCAGATGTAAAAGTTCATGTTAGGGCAATTTAAATTATGGGGTTAGATGCTAAAACTTGGTATTAATGTATACTATGCCTATGTATGATATGCAGTAAAGTGAGTTGTTTTAGAGGCAGCCCTTGGTAGACGTCGAGGAAGATTTGGGGCGACCCCTACGTTTGTGTTGAACATCAACGCAATTTGTCTTTCCGAGGTGGGTGCAGCGCTTGCAAGGCCTAGACTCGTCACATGCTAGATGGGCCTTCTTGCAATGGGTGCAGGCGCGTCCAACGTTCTTGTGGCGTTTGACTTTGACGGCGTCAAAAGAATTATGGTGGGGGTTTGGAACGAAGTCATCCAAGATTGGGAGCATCATTGGCGAGTACATTGGGACGCAAGGGTAGGGTTGTAAGTCAGACATAAGCATATTAGTACCATAAGGTTCCTGCAGGTCCATCATCTCGTAGTCTAAAGCCACCACAGCAAATTCAGGAGTGATTGGCTGGCCAGTGTTGGAAACTTCGGATTGAAATGGGATTTGCGCATAAAGATCATCTATAAATCCAAGTGAACTTTCTCCCGCTGGCGATAAGTTGGAATATACAAGTGCTTCCTGCCATTCCGGCGAAACCTGGAGCTGAAAATCATTTGAAAAGGCTTGCAGGTTCATGGGAAGCTGGTCGGTGGCCAGTTTAATAAAATAATTAAATTCTACTACCATTACATTTATATCAATCCAAATAAAAGCTGCTCAAACTGTCGTTTACATTTACTCATCCGAACCCCAATCTATGCTCCAGGCTATTGAACGGCTTTGCTCGCATATCTGAACGCCTTTTCGGTTGAAATATAACCTGCCGCCATTAGCGAGCCAGATAAAATAAAAATGGCATTTATACTGTAAATTTATAAAGATTTAAATTTCTCTTGATAAACAAATATTCTCCAAAAAGGGTGGGTGGCTATGAACTGCCACAGTTTTAACTGATAATGCTTGGTTACAGTTCGGTTTGATCGACTTAACAGTATGTCCAATGACATCCATTTGTATCATATTCCACCAAATTCGGTTGAAAATCTCTCCGGCTTCAGTTATTACTTCTAACTTGTATTGTTTATTCGAGGTTATTATTACTTCTAACTTATTGCAAGCGATGTTATAAAGCTCATCGAATATCTGACGAGCATTAAGCAAAACCCCTCAGAAAGGAAAGCTGAGCTAATGTGGCCTTAAACCTAACCGTTAGAATTTCTGACTAGCTGATCTCAACTTATTGAGTCTTAAACTATTGTACAGTTCTCATATGAACATAAATTATTGTACACTTCAAAAGTTTCCGACGTCATTTTCTAATTGGAATTTAACTTCGGCACTGTTTCATTCGGTAAACAACTAAATCCAAATTTCGAGTCAATTAGCTATTAAGTGATCGAATTAAATAGATATGTTTTTGACATGCATGTCTTTTACCTCGAATAAAAGACATGTATATGTCTTATGGCTGGGGATAAGTTCAAAATACGAGCAATTAAATGCTGTCATAGTGGACGAGCCTGAAGTATTGTAATGGTCATCGTTAAGTTTACTTTGTAATCGAACCAATCATTTAAGATAAGTAAATTGAACGAAGTATTATTGTAGATGGCCATTAGTAAGTTTAGTATGTAATTGCAATTGTACTAATTAAATTAGTTAAATAAAGTAGAAAATAGTAACCGTTTTAAAAACGTTTTCATTTTACGAAATTCACACTTTTCATAATTTTTAATGGAATATTGTATTGTCATCGGAGATATATAAATGTGCTAAATTTCAAAGCTTTAGCTAGCCTGGAAGGTAAACTTGAAATTTCGAATCAACCCAATATCAACCTGCTCAGCCATAACTATATACCGACTACCATCGAAAATATATAGGATTTTCACTCGATACATATAAAACTTTTTTAAATGTGAACATGAAAATTAAATTTTTCGATGCGTTATTGCATTTTCATCCAAGACCAACGTCTGTGCAAAGTTTCAGAATTCTTTATCGACAATAAGTATCTGAAATAGAGCTTGTAAGATTTGATTACAGACAGACGTGACAGTGTGTTAAAGTGTGTAATAAATAGATTACATTAAGTACTGTTGATAGACATTAGTAAGTTTAGTAGTTAATCAAACCAATCAAATTAATTAAATAAATGGGTTAAATTAAATATTGTAGTAGATCCCAATGTTTTTAGTATGAGGTTGGGCCAATCAAATCATTAAAGTGAATTCAAGTTTTACCTTATGTTAAAAGCTTAAGCGCATAATATATGCCTTATGAAGGGAGGATACCTCAGTGGTAGAGTATGGACCCTCTACCACTGCCTCCCGAGTTCGATCCCGGTAATGGACTTTGGGTAGGGGACGATTTTGACTGTGTTGGTTTTGCGCACCAATGCCCCGAACCGAGATAGCGAATAGCAAAGGCGGTCCATGGAGTTCCTGGCCTATCATACGCCGCGCATGGAGGTTTTCCGGGTTTTATCCTCCTTTCCCATTTTCTTCATTTCCCTAATCGGTGCGGTATCGCCCCCAGGTCGGCCCACCTCGAATAAAATTTAAATTTAAATATATGCCTTATGACTGAAAGTCGTTTAAAACTTTTAACATTTTATTTAAGGTCACGCTGTGATATTATCATTGTGTTGTGTAATTTAACCTTTAAAATGATAACGGGATAGTTAGATTACTTAAATGATGGTTAGTTTTGCCCAATTGGGGTGAAGTGAAGCAGAGCCCCTCTATCCACCACTTTGCACTTTTTTGATGCACATACCTCCAAAATTACTCACGAAACCTCCACCAAACTTTACAGTACATTCTGTATATATTCAGGGGTGCATAATTTCATTTTTGTGAAGATTGGTCAATTATAAGTTAAATAATCATTTAATTTCGCTAAATTATATTTATTCGAGGCAAGCCGACCAGGGGATGGACATTACCGAAGCCAATTTCGCTAAATTAAAATCCTTTGAAATGATAGTGTATTGAGACTGTAACTTTTTATTAAATCTCCATCAAACTTTACACGCACATTCTGTACATATTCTGGAATACACAATTTAATTTTTATAAACATGGGTTAAGCCAGAGTTAAATAATAATTGTTTAATTCCACTAAATTAAAACCATTTTTAACTTAAACAATGGCGCCAAGTCACTCCAATGGTGAACAAGTGTGCCCGAGTGCAGTCACATGGTTATATATTGGAATGTGGTGTATCAACTGCAAAAATGCTGTAATTTTTCCTTTGAGTGCATTTTGCTTTTTGCTTTTGTGCAACCCAAAATATGTTAAAATAATTACCCATTCCTAAAAGGTGCCATGGTGGAAGTATTAATAGTCATCAAGCTTACTTTAACAACAATATAGTGGTTCACAAAATCAAAATAATCATGTGTTGTCTAATGTTAGGTTAGTGCAAGTAACTCTCAGTTTTATAATATAAAAATTCAGTTTAATAACAGTTAAAAAATTTAGATTGTTTTAAATGTAACAGCTGAGGTAGAACTGTAACTTAAAGTAATAATTCTGATGCGTAAAACAATATAAAAAACATCCTCTTAAATTTACGGCGTTAAGTAAGATAGATCCAAAAATGGTAATAATTGAACTTCAAGAACTTACTTATGTTGAACAATTGCTTATAGCTAAATACAACCAGTAATATGTGTATATAGTAAGGGGAGGATATCCCAGTGGTAGAATATGTACTCATTAACACTGCCTCCCCGAGTTCAATCCCAGTAGATGAACTTTGGGTAGGGGACAATTATGACTGTGTTGGCTTTGTGCACCAATGCCCTAACTGAGATAGCAAATAGCAAGGCGGTCCATGGAGTTCCTGGCCTATCATATGCTGCACATGGAGGTTTTCCAGGTTTTATCCACCTTTCCCATTTCTTTAATTCCTTAAATCAGTGCAGTATTTTCCTCAGGCCAGCCCACCTCAGATAAAAATTATAAAATTTAAAAATATGTGTATATAGGATTAAATACATGTGGTTTTCCTGGTCAGTTTGCATATAAAGGAAATATAATCAGTGCTGGACAAATATTGATGAATTAACTTGTTGTTTACCTCAAATACCATCTGTAGGGCTTCTATTTTTGAGCTCAATGGTGCTATGCCCAAAAAGCCCAAAAGTCAATACTTGAGGTCAATTAAGCTGCACAACAAGTCTATTTTTTATTTAAAAAGAGGTGCCAAATCACCACTTATGTCCTATCAGCTAGAAATCTGTCCTATGGTAAGCATGGCAAAATAGACTTATTGAAGTCAAGTATCAAAGCAAGATATATAGATACAATGTAACTTTATTAAAGTATAAATCAAGGGTTTTATATGTTGCAATTAACAATATAAACCCCAAAAGGAAAATGATTAATAAAGTTAATATAGGTGAAAATCCAGAAGGGAAGCTCTTGTTCAGATGATAAATTCTGGATGTTATAATGCTTTTTTACCATAATTTTGATAGGCAAAAATGGTGAGTTGAATACCCAAGTCAGATGAGACTGTGTGTCACTTATGTTGATTGTTTGGCAGCTATTTTTGATTCCTACCCTTTTTAGGGTTCATCTTAATTTGTGGCCTTGAGTGCCACTACAAGTAGTTGTCACCTGACCTTCAGTTAATCCATCAGATCAATGAGTCAGGAATTTACCTTGGGGTATTTTAGGCTCAAATTGATTTGTCAGAGTTTTACTAGAGTTGATGGAGCTGTGCTGACTATCAATTTCTCCAGATAATTTATCAATGTAATGGATTTAACCCCCTTCTTGGGTCTAGATGTAGATTCATTGAGGGAGTCAAATAGTCAATATTCTTCCCATCATGTCTGATATCTGGATATCTGACATCACCCCCTTCAAGAATATTGGTGGGTGAATACTGATGTAGAAATCAGCTATAACACAGTTGATCGTTACTCCAGTTTTCAGAGACTTGATTGAGTATTCATCTCCACGTTTATAAGTGATAACATATGGCCCATCCCAGATGGAATCTAATTTTCCTCCCCAAGGCGCTATTTGCTTGTGATAACATAGGACCAAGTCTGAAATAAAAAAGGTGGGTAAAGGTTGGTGATTTGCATTTGCTGCTTGACCTTCCCTTATAACTGTCTTAGCCAGATTTGTCATTGCCTCTTACTGAAGTTCTATTATCTTCTGGTATAATCTTCTTAGCGCTTTCTCAGGCTCTTTAGTATTATCACTAGTAACTTCTCGAGCTAATAAAGCTGGAATTCCAGGTTCTCTTTCATATAAAGCTTTGAAGGGAGACATTTTGATAAATCAATGGAAACTTATCTTATAAGCCATCAATGCACTTGGAAGGTATTGGTCCCATTGTAGTGGATCAGTAGTGGCTATCTTGCATACTGTTGAGACCAATGTCCCATTTTTTCTTTCTACATTACTGTTAGTTGATGGGTTGTAAGGTGCTGAGAATAGTTGTTGAGTTCCCATGCTTGTAGCTAAGATTCTCACAACTCTTGATGTAAAATTCTTCCCATTATCGCTTAGTAGAACCTGTGAGCAGCCATGCCTAGTAAATACGTTTTGATATAAAAAGTTAGAAGTAGCTTTAACACTTTGTGGGAATGGTGATTGCTTCAATCCACTTTATGAAATAATCAATCCCTACTAGTATATATCAATTTCCTCCTGTGGACTCAAGTAGTGGACCTATGACATCTAAACTGATGGTATGAAATGGCTCTTGAGGGGTCATAGGTTGATACTTGTACTTGGCCTTATGCAGCTTCTGTTTTTTACAAGTGATGCAAGCATCTAAGACTTCTACTACAGAGTCCAGTATTCCTTCCCAATAGTAATGATCCTTAATCCATTCATAAGTTTATCTGGCTCCTCCATAGCCTAAATTATTATGGGCTTCCATTATAACTGGTAACCGTTCAGAAGGTTGCAAGTAATGTAGCCAGTCAATTCCAACTTTCTTGTAAAGTAATCCATTGGAAACCTTCATATTTCAAGCATGTCATCTGAGCATCTTCTGAACTGGTACATCTTTATCCTCCCAAGAGTCTGGCTTCATGAGTAGGTCATGTAACTGTTCAGCTTTGCTATTATCAAGGTATAGTAGGGGCAGTCAAGTCAGTCCATCTACATTCATGTGTTTCATTCCAGCTCAGTGGATGATTTTCATGTCATAGTTCTGAAGCTTGAGAGCCCATTTGGTTAGTCTTCCTGTCAGATCTTTCATATTTTGAAGTCTCTTTTAGGGAGGTGTGGTCTGCTACAACTGTAAAGTTTGTACTATACAAGAAGGGCTGGAAATGTTTCATTGCCAGGAGAAAAGCTAAGCTCTCTCTCTCTGAGATGCTATAATTTCATTCCTCTTTAAAAAGTGTTTTGCTATTATATGACACTGGGTGGTCAATGCCATTTTCATATAGTTAAAAAAGGATGGCTCTTATAGTTAAGTCAGAGGCATCAGTGAACAGGATGAATGGCTTCCCATAATCAGGAGGTCATAAGATTGGTCATCTTTTCCAACAAACTCTTTATTGGCTCATATGCAGTTCAGGGCTCTACTCCTCATACAAAAGGGGCATTTTTGGCAAGCAATCATACAAGAGGTTCAGCAAGTTGGGAAAAATTAGGGATAAATTGATGGTAATATACCATCATTTCTAAAAATACCTGTATGGCTTGAAGGCTCTTTGGCTCAGGCATCTTGGAGATTGCTTCAACCTTATCATACAAGGGTTGAATTCCTTCCCACGATATGACATGTCCTAGAAATTCCAAATCCTGCTGTAAAAGGTACACTTTTCAGGTTTTAGCTTGATATGATTCTCTATCAGTAGTTGAAATACTGACTTGAGGTGGTCTAGATGTTCAGTGAAGGTTTTGGAAAACACCTTTATGCATCTAGATAAAAGATCACATAGCTGAGTTAAAGATCTTGCATGATGTGATCCATCGCACATTGAAATGAGGTGATGACATTTCATGATCCCTGTGGGAGCCAGGTAGGTTGGAATAACCCCTCCATGCATATCAACGCACATTTCTCTTGGTCTACTGGTGATAAATCCATCTGCCAATAACTGCTTGTGAGGTCCATCGCAAGAAGAAATTTGAGCTAGAGAGTTGAGCCAGGGCATCATCAATCTTTTGAATCAGATAGCTTTCCTTCTTAGTGAGGTTGTTTAGCTTCCAGTAATCCATCACTATTCTGTAACAACCATTTTTTCTTTTATATAATTAACAATGGTGATGACCATGGACTCTGGGAGGTCACAAGTAATCCAGAATCCGATAATTGCTTGAGCTCAGTCATCATTTATTGCTTCTCTACCTTTGACTTCTTATATGACTTTGATCTGATAGGGGTTTAATCTCCTACATCAATACTATTTGTCCAGTTTTTCATGTGTGGCCATCGTCAAAATCTGATGTGAAGAACGCATCCTGATAATCTTCAAGTATTTAATGCACTTTCTCAATTTCTTTCTGATTTGACTTATTGGTATTTGGACTTAAGGAATAGTGAAAATTAAATTGTCAGCAGCTAGGCCAAAATTGAGGTAAGTACCAATAAAATGTACCTTGTCAATTTCGTCAATAGGAATTAATTAACCTTTACCAATTTCTTAATGCTTCTTGCCTATAACATCATTGTTAGTTAAGTTCCCAAGTAATAGCTCAATAGGCTGTGAATAAGATGGATTGAGAACCCCTGGAAAAACTCTTAGTTCAAACCTACTTACTCCATCAACACTAGTGATCTGTAGCAAGCAATTTGGGGGTATACGCAGGGTTATGTTGGTTAATAGCACCCTTTGTTCTCCTGGTTTGATTTTTACTTCCTTGGATGCATAAAACGATATACCATCTGCTGCATCTACTGAATCAGGTAGCTTACTAATGTTTCTTCCAGAGGTAGAATATTGCAAAGGTAAAGTGAAAAATAGTACCCAACTAGACAAGAGTAATCCTTCTTTCTGTAATCTTTATTATCCAAAACAAAAAGAACTTTATAGTTGAGGAATGATAAATATCCTTCTTTTAGATTGATAACTCCTTCATATTTGATCGGAAATTGCATCCCAATGAGAATATCATATTGACTGTTGTCAAGGAAAATGGCGGGAGCTGAAAATACTAATCTTAACTTGGATTGGCAGCAATGAGTATGCATCTTTTGCCTTGGTGTTATTTGGACTAACGGACTGTACTCTTGATTGTATTCAAGTTCTGAAGAGAGCTTGATCTTTTTAATGAGGCGGGATGATACAACGTTGATTGGCAATCCTGTATCCAAGATTGCCATAACTCGGACCTTTTGAATTACCACTTCCCCTTTGGTAATAGTTCCTCCAAACTTTGGTGGAAGGGCTAACATCTCCTTGAGGCGGAATGTTGCATTGAGCTTTTGGGCAGTCTCAGCTTACTTCTTCTTGATTTCATTAGACTGTGGACGCTTGAGATGGGTCAGAGCAATAGGGCAAGGTACTAATCAGTATCGCTAGCTGTATCAACTATTTGAGGACATCTTATAACATGACTGAGGTAGATGACTTCAGGAACCTGAGTGTCATCAATATTTTCAGCATTTAAAATTTCTGGAATGGCAAGCTCAGCAGGTGAACCTAAAATTTAATAACCTGTATCCTTGTGACACCCTTCAGAATCATCATCAGGTTCATTTTTAATGCAATCAAGGTAAGCAATTGGCAATGTTTTGCTTTCATGTACTTTCAGTTGGTTGGCTTTGGAAGTGCCTGACCCTAAGCCAACCTTTCTTTTCCCTGCTAAGCAAGGGCAGGGTTTTTCTTGAAACACATATCCTCAGTATGGTTGTTCATTGTGCAGTAGTTGAATCTTGGCTTTTCCTCCTTCTTAGGCTTTGCTTCTTCCACGGTATAAGCTCTAGGTTTTGTGGAGGCCTTTTGTGAGGGCTCTGGCTTGTATATGTCAACTACATCAAGTAAAGCTTCCTTAATGTCCAATATAGAACTGAAGCTTCGTTTAATTGATGTGATGTGCATGGCTAGATCAGGGTTACTATGTGAATTATAGCAACGACAACAGCTACAACATCATCCAGAGTCAGCATCTTTGGGTTAACAACGTTTGGGCTTCTATATAAAAGCAGTCAGCAAATTCAGTAAGGGTTTCATTTTGGCGCAGTGCAATTATCATGAAGGCCTGTTTCTTCATACTCTGGCTCTGCTTTGACCCAAATTACTTGATGAGCGCTTCCTTCACTTCTCTCCAAGTATGCAAGTCATCCATATGAGGCACCATAACCTCTTGATCCATACGGCTTAAAAAAGATAAAATATGCTTAACCTTTTGATGATCTGTTGCACCTTCCATTGCAGCTTCATAGATGTAGAGGAAAGATGCAATACTCCCTTCGCCAAGTGTAAACTTGTCCTTGAATGTAGGCTTAAAGGTAGTGGTCTCCAATACAGTAATAACATGTACTCTGGGAGCTTCAGATTCAGTAATATCAGTTCTTACATCGCTCTGTTCAACTTGGCATTCCAGTCAACGTATTTGGTCATGTATAGGATTGAGATGTTTCTTCATTTCCTCCAGGGTAAGTTTTAACATACCATCTAGTATATTGATTCTTCTTTCAAAAATAACTCTATCATTCTACAAATTCTTAACGCAGATGTCCAGATCATGAATTTGTTGGTGAGCAGATGAGCGGTATGTTCACAGAATCTTGTTCTCATCCTCCAAGACTCCAATGCGCTGATTCAAGTCCTCCTTCATCTCTTTGCATTCGGTGCTTTGAGGAGGCTTGTCAGTCTTGGTTTTAAACTCTTCTGAGAGATTAAACCAGCGTTTCTCTGCTTCATTGAGGTTATGATAGATTTGGTTGATGCCCTTCCAGCTGGGGGATTTGCCCCTCAAGTCGCTCTCCAACTTGTTGAGTCACTCAGTAATGGAAAGAGTAGATATTTGAGTCTCACGGTTTGATAGCTCTTGTTCAGGATGAGCTACTTAAGAAATGATACTTTGTGACACTGATGAAAGATCAGAGGTTTGATGGACCTCCAGATTATCAATTTGTCTTAAGGCTTGCTCTAGCTGTGCCTTAAGGACAGAGATTTGCTCTCCTCCTGGTAACGGCTATTAGAAGCTTAAGCTACCATTTCACCATGAGCTTCATAATCCTGTTAACGGAGCTCTTCAGCGAAGGCTTCAAGTAATCGCTTGGTATTTTTGGTTGAATCCATTATGTCAATTCTAAAAGGCTTTACAACTTCCTCCACATATTTAGTAGCACCATAATCAATCGTCCTAATTTGATTATGGAGCTGAATGATTTAAAAACGGTTTGCTTCAATTAAATGCTGAGCTTCTTCTATACTTTAAGGTTCTAAATTATATACCTGCTTGTAAGCCATCCGTAGGGCCCCTTGGGTATTGATATAATGGTGGAGTTCCTCATTATGGACTCTAGTAATTGCATGGTATGATAGAGCGTAGGGTGTACAAATTGCATGATGTAGAGAGATAAATTTTTACTTGATACATAAACTTCTGGGAGAGAGCTAATTTCATACAGGTTCCTGAGAGATCTGTCCACGGCGGATGGCCCATTACAATTGCCTCTTTCTCCTGGGTTAATGATTCCATGAAGTAATGTTTTAACTCCTTAATTAGAGATCCAAGTAAGACAACGAGATTTGGTAATCACCATAGGATTTTCTTGAACTTCTTCAAATTTGACAAGGGGTGAACTTCCCATTCAATCATCAGCTTCACCATTTCCGTTGTTCTCACAGCGAGTGACACTATCAATTTGTTATCTTCCATGGTGTGATCAACTATATGCAGGTTTCTTTAAGCGCGGCTGAGTCCCCTGTAGTGAGCATCAGCCTGTAAGGCTTCCGTTTTTGAGCTCAGTGGTGCTATGCCCAAGGAACCTAACAATAAAATACTTGAGGCTGACTAAGCTGCATGACAAGTATATTTTTTTAAAAAGGGTGCCAAGTCACCACTTATGCCCTATCAGCTAGAGTATATGACCTATGGTAAGCATGGCAAAATATACTTGTTGAAGTCAAGTACCAAAGCGAGATATAGAAATAATGAAGTAACTTAACTATAGTATAAATCAGGGGTTTTATATGTTGCAATTAACAATATAAAACCCAAATTGAAAAGGATTAATAAAGATAAGAGAGGTGAAAATCCAGAAGGGAGGCTCTTGTTCAGATGATGCATTCTGGATGTTATAATGCTTTTGTACCATAATTTTGATAGGGCAAAAATGGTGAGTTGAATACCCAAGTCAGATGAGACTGTGTGTCACTTATGTTGATCGTTTGGCAGCTATTTTTGATTCCTACCCTTTTTAGGGTTGTCTTAATTTGTGGCCTTGAGTGCCACTACAAGTAGTTGTCACCTGACCTTCAGTTAATCCATCAGATCAATGAGTCAGGAATTCACCTTGGGGTATTTTAGGCTCAAATTGATTATTCAAAGTTTTACTAGAGTTTACTGGAGCTGTGCTGACTATCAATTTATCCAGGTAATTTATCAATGTAATGAATTTAGCCCCCTTCTTGGGTCTAGATGTTGATTCAGTTGAGGGAATCAAATAGTCAATATTCTTCCCATCATGTCTGATATCCGTATATCTGACACCATATATATTGGGTACAATTGCTGTGAGGTGTGAGGGTTTTAATGAAGATTGTAATTTACATATAAGGAAAACTATAATTATAGCTCTAACATTTTTGAAAGCCAAAAATCCTTACTATTCAGATATAACAATTGCTATCAATTGTATTTATAAGCTTCCCTTTTTGGTTTAATAATTTGGAATCCTAAGCTCCCAGTTGCCAGAAATATGACCCTAAATCGGAGAGTTGCCTCTATCTAATAAAAGTAATATGTATATGACATAATCCAAAAATGGTTTACCCATTAGTTCAGCCCAATCAGCTAAGTTATGGTGGTGAACCAGTACAACCACCCTCGACCATCAATTGAATCCACCAAAAACCACATCTCATCATCATCACTGGGCCTCTGGATCAAGGCCTGGGGCCAATATAGCCTCTGCTATCTGGGGATTCATCAGGGCTCATTCCACTAGATCGCTCTGAATTAATCAAGGCTCTGGCAACTAATTCACTCTACAAAGAGAGGTGCAGATTCAGTCTGCCCCTTTGGACCACTTGGTTACATCAGGGAATTTTAGTTATTTTCCTGAAATGGGAGCAAAGCTCAATAAAAGTGGGCGGTACCTTAATAGTGGCACTTGAGGACTAACGCAAAGTTTAAAAAGGTTAAACTTACAAGTAAATTAAATTCAAACTCTCATTTTATTTTGGTATTGACAGGAAAAAAATCTAATTTAAGGGTCATACAAAAAATCCTACACTTTAAAAATAGGGGAAACAAAATGAAAGTGAGCTTAAAGGATTATTTTTATATAAAGCATAAATGATTGTTGATTAGAAAATTCCTCCAGCGCATTTTTTCACCCCAAACACACTAAAAACCAATTGCAAAAAATACCCAAAACAACTGAACCACTCATATTGACTGTATTATGACTTTTATATCGCTTTGAGGTAAGTTCTAAAGGATTCTAATTAAAAAACACTATGCAACAAACCATTTTTTCACAGAGGTAGTATTTTAGACCAAATACCAATGGTAGAAATACTAGAATTGGATGATAACTCAAAGAAAAATAATGATGTTTATGAAAGTGTCAACCCAGTTATATTAAATTACAAGAAGTTAACCGCATCTAATCTGATGTAAATAATGTCATACCTTGGCCAAAAGGCACTTACATAATCAATGAATTTACATGTGAAGGATATATCTATGGTTTTTTAGCATTAATCCTTATGGTTCCGCAGAATTGAATGGTAATACTTATCCTAATGACATGTAGATACACCATTAGAATATTACCAAAGATTTAAAGGAATACAAAGATTGCCATTTTTCCTAAGATCCATGGTTCCAATTTTTTGCATTAAATACTAAACAATAACTTGATCAATAAAAAATCAGTATAATTTTTCTAGATAATATGATTTTATGGTAATTTCCAACAGTAATGTGATGCAATGTCACACAATTTAAAAAAATAGTAAAAGAATTGTATTATTGAGGCTCTAAAAATGATACGCTAATTCTTACTGGTTCCAAAGGGAGAGGTGAATTAGAGTCAATGATAATCCAGCTCATTATACTACTGATAGATTTCTTAACATTAAGTGCTGCCGACCTTTGGTGGCCTGACAGCACATCTAGGTTGTAACTTCAAAGAAGAGGAATTATTAAAATAAATCTTAAATTGTACAACAACAAAAACTATTTATGAAAATCTATTAATTGTTGAGAATTACTTTACTTCTTAAACTGATACTTTGATTAAAAATGGTATGCATAAGATACAAAGTTCTCAATTATAAGTTTTGGTTTGAATTTCATCATCATGGTTCATGCCATTTACACAGATTTGATTGATTATCTGGTGCTCTTGATCCTTAAACTTTTGATGCTGCTTCTCAGAAACAGCTGCTTAATTAACAACGTACTACAATAAGTTAGTAAATGCATTTAACCCATTGTCATCCATTCCACCAGTAACAATACATCCTTCAATATTAGATCAAGTGATTTTATAATTGATGATGACCAATCTATATTCTGAATTATTAAATTGGTTCCAACGACATACACAGTACAAAAAGGTTACTGTTTATAACTGAATGGTCACAATATATCTTTTTCTTTTAATTTTTCTAGAGAAATTCAAGAAATATTTACTTTACCAAAAGGTAGTAAAGAAAATTGGGCGTACAGTCCTGTGAGAAATGATGTGAAACTCAATGTAGTCAATTCTTTTATTGCTCAAACATGGAGAGCTAATACTGATTTCCAAATTATAACATCTTCATATGATATAATTTAATGCATATAAAAGTATGCCTCAAGATTAGAACCTACTTCTAATAATTTGTTAGAAATGTATGAAGAAACGTTAAATTTCAAAATTCTGAAGATCAGGCTCACTAGGCATACACCAGTTTAATGATGAAAATAATTGGTGAAAAATACATTGTTGCATGTGAAGCCTGTCATATACTTATAAGTGTTCCATTATTCCTTTGCATGAGAGATTTTAGACACTTGTGATTAAATAAATTATTTTGCTATTCCAGAAACTGAAGATGTTTTACTGCCATATCATTTATTGATTTCTACAATCAGAGACTATTAAATATGGAAGTTATGGCTTTGTTAGAATTTGCTAAAAAGATAAATAATGGAAGATGAATAGATTGATTATTTGCAGAAAATATAAAATAGTACATGTCTATCCTAAATTTGAAAAAATTAAGTCAATCAAGCTTTAGATTCTTCTGTAAACAACAGTTAGTGTTACACAATCCCTAGTGTCAGACATTTGCCCTCCCAGCTGCAAAATAAGAATGTTTGGTTCAAAATTAGCTGAAAAGTGGAAACGTTGGCCATTTGCAAGTTTGCATTTCTAATACAAAGGATTTAAATGATACTAATAATTATATCAACCAAAAGACCACGCAAATTCTGGTAGAACCCCACAAATCAGGGTAACACGATTTTAATACTCTACAGGCAATAAAAATGATATTAGACGTCAGATTACTCTGACCACATGGCAGACCCTGGGTTGTCCATTGGATGGTACTCCACCAGCTGAAACTAGTCCATTTAAGCACTGATGTGTGTACCACCCTCTTTTATAGGAGTGGCAGTGGTCCCCATAAAGTAAAATAATTTTCTCTGATAAAGATTGGCTAAAATTTATTAAATTGTTACCTCATGGATACAGATTGCCAAAAGTTATCTCCCCATCCATCATTCAGCCAAAGTGAAGCAAGTATTTTTAGCTTCATTAGGCTGAATGAGCATATTTCCTTATTTGGACTTTAACAAGGTGTTCCAAACTTATTATTGAATCCCTTTGACCCTTGATACAGTATAAATGCTGACTGGTTGATATTGAAGGGGGTCGTTTTCTTTCTTTTCCCATGATGCTAATAAAATTCTTAAAAATCCATTTTTCATTAGTTCTTTATTTTAATTTTATTAAACCTTTGTGGAATCCAGTGGCGTAAAGCACCAGCAAGCAGAAAACAGCTGAATTTCTACACCTGGTGTTGTGACCAAAATTTTAAAAATAAGGATGAAACTTGTAAAAGTGCATATTAACAAGGTAACATTGCAGAACCTCAGCAGATAATTATGTCTTTACAGCCAGTGGAAGATGAAAATGAACTTGAAAATAATGATAATGTGATTATATCTAATGAGAGAGATTGGATGGAAATTTCTGCAGTTATGTATAATGAACTACTAGCCCATGATACTTTATGTAATTTTAACTTTGATATACTTCATGACTGGAACATAGCTTATCATATTAGCAAGATATAAAAGATAACACAGATTTTATTGAGAAAATTAGAAAAACAATTGTAAATCAATAACAAACCTATGAACCTCTGATTAGCAACTTCAATGAACAACAAAATGCCATTTTATCTTTTTTGGATCAAAAGCTAAAAGATAATAAAAAATGTTTACATAAGCTTGCAATAGTCCAATGTAAGGTTGTAACAGTAAAAATCTGTATTATGAACAAGATGGGTCATCAAATAAAATCTCATTTTCAATGCAATGCTTTTCTTTTGATGGCTCTGACATGTGTTGCAGCAAATGATAATAATGGAAAGACCCTTCATTCAGATCATAAAATATTTCCTTCAAGAAACGCTATATTTAAGTTAAACAGTGATGCTATATCTATTTTTATATGAATTTAAAGACATTAGGTTTTTCTTTAAAGATGAAGACAGTATGATTGGGTGAACTTACCTTCAAAGTCGATCAAAGACTCAGAGATGCTAAACCACAAATAAATAACCTGCCATTCTAAGGTATTTGTATTTATTTAGTGTGACATTGGTCACAACTTCCTTCAGTATGTAATTATAGCCTTTACACTATTAGAAAATCCCCTAAAACTATTCATCTAAGTATATTATATTTGCAGTTCAAAAGGGTATTTTTTAACACATATAATGTATAAATGGGAGAAAAACAATGCTCTTTTCAAATAGAAACTATCAATATGATTTCAAATGAAAGTATTATTGAGCTTGATCATCAACTGTTATCTTCACAATTTTTTGTCAATATTATTGAGGATGGGTCTTTTATAAAGAAGTGTGAGTAATAGCTAAAAATAAGTATATTAATAAATTTAACTATGGAAAGTTATAAAAAATGAATAACCAATAACCTTTATTTAAGTTACAATTAACTGCTCAGAAGCCCTTGTTACATCTTCTGATGAAGCTCAAAAATTGTATACTTAATGACGTCTATGTAAAGGAGCCAAAATTTTTCCAAGACAAAATCTTTGGATGGCCAAGGGTCTTGAGAATGGTTTAAAAGGAGAGTGTCTATAACTCTCCTGTTCCCAGCATGGCAGTGCACAGTGCACCAGGCCAACTCCAGGGAACTAACCGTTAGTGATAAAGAAATTAGAGCCCAGCAAAGGGTGCTGGAGCAATAACCACTTAAGCATAGAAGTGCAAGTTTTATAATAACAAACCCACCAAAAGCAACGCGGTGCACAAAATGAAAAAGGGTAAGCGACCCAGGTTGGAGGGAACCTGGGCGAACCAATGGTGCATGAGGTGATATCTGCAATGTATTTGCAATGGCAAGGTTAATGGAGCGCGAGGCCTCCTCAAAGGTTTTTGTGCACAGGAGCGTTTGGAATATCATAAAAGTAAAAACGTAAAACGGGAAAAAGTTTATTTGTGAAGTCAACCAACAAGGAATGTTGGTTGGGGAAAACATATTTAACCATTGATGGGGGAATAAGGGGTTTGCATAAGAGGACCCAAGCACTGACCCACCAATAGGCACATGCTACCATACCAATTGGTAGAATATGCTGAAACCAACTTCACTTGTGTAATCAATTGAAGTTGGATTTGACCCAAACGTGTGATTTTGTAAATGGAAAGGGTTTCAAAACCCTGTTCCTCAATAAAACAAACTGAACCATCTGCGTTCATTATGTAGGCTGTTTGTTTTAACGCCTGGGCCATAGTAAGGACTGAGCATTTGGCACACCACTAATACCAACCTAGGCATATTTTGCCCATACCCAGCGTTGGTCTATGGTATGCCTCTGGTCATGGAGGACCTGTAGCTTCACCTTTTGGGCCTCCTGGCGCCCAGCCTTATCTTTGGGGTTGGTTCCCACTATGATGTCATCTACACATGACAGGATTAGTTGGAAATGACTGATATAATTTATGATCCTTCTATTGAATATGAGGCTTATAGTGAATGTATGCCATTATACATTTTCAATGAAACAGTTCTATTGACTGCAGCCAAAGTTTGAAAATGGGCTAGATGTGTAAACTATTGGAGAGGCTGATGATGATGAAAAGATGAGGGTGAAATAGACCGCTTTATTAGTTAAAAGATTTTTTATTTATAGGAAGAATTGTGACACAATGCTGAGAGGACCTCCATGGTTTCTTAAGATCAGAGTCTTTCGTATCATTTTGACTTTACTTCCTGTTCAACACCCTCATTGTTCTGCATTGACCTCATGGACGCAATAGTGGGAGTCACGACTTTCAAGGTTTAGAAAGGAGAGGTGCAATTCCAGAATGCATCACTATCCATTCTCATATGCTTGATAGACCTGAGTAAAATTCTCATCAGTACCTCCAAGGACAGGTTTTGATTATAAGGCTTGATAGTTGACTTATTGGAGCTCAATTTAGGATTAGGGATCTTGATTATCTCATCATCTTGAATTCTGACAATGTCTTCCTCGAAATTCTGTCAGAGGGGAGTCAGTGCACAGACCTCATCTCACATAACTTTAGAGGCTGACATTCTGCTCAGGGGGTTTACTACTCACAGTTAGGCATCAGGAATCTTTTCTAGTATCACCATAGCCTTCACTAAGAAAATTTCTTCAGATGCTACCCTGCATTAAATTGATTGCTTGGCTGACTTGTTCACAAGTGTAGCTAATCTCTTGACACTCTTAGATGATTGTGACATACTTTGGCCTTCATGAATCAAAGTAACCTTTTCAAATTCTTCCTTGGCGTCATCAGAAGCAAGGTGTCCTTAACAGAGAATCTTTTTAATAGGCGGTCAATCCTAGACTGTTTACTGGAGAATGAGTGCTTTCTTAATCCCAGACTGCCTACTGGCGATTCCAAACTTGATACAACAAAAGTTAAAGAAAAAGGACAAGCTTAAGTTCCTATAAAAGGTTTTTTATTAAGATAAATAATTGAGTATTTTATACATTAAGGCAAACCCAAGAGGTAAACAAGTGGATATGTAAAAGTTTTCATGATTTAGGTGATAAAATTGAGGATCTCTTCAGGAACCTCTAGTCAGACGTTTTCTGACTGCCTCTTTTAACTCTTTACTCATTTAAGCTAGTTGCTGAATGTGAGAGCTTCTTTATTCAGTAGCCAAACTTAAATCTGGATGTTAGGGGCCTTTATACTGGGTCCCACATATTAGTTTTTAATTTGTACTAGTGGTTTCTATTATCAGCTTATTGTCTAATTTAGAAATTTGGGTTTTGATGGCTGTTTGAGGCGATGACGCACCTACAACACGCCTCACAATGTGGCTTTAAGTCAATTTTAAAATTGGTTGTTGACCAGATTTGGTAATATGCAAGTTTGAACCCCTGTCACACAAGAATTTGGGATTTGAATTGCTCTTTATTTTATCTTCAACTTAATTTAAATTATTTTCAACCCCAAAAAGGTATAAAAGCGGGTCAATTCACATATGGAAAATTGGCAGTGACGTTGTCTTAATCTAAAATTTTTTTTTTCAAAAAGATAAAAAAAATTTTGTGGGACATCATATTGATTAGTATGAAAATTATTTAGTCCATCTTCACCTATAAAAGGTTCTTGCTGATCCCCAACAGCGGTGGCCTGATCATCTGTACCACCACTGGTTTAGGGTGAATTGCACCCATTCCACTGGCTGATGTCTGACCAGCTGCACCATTTGTTGCCTCATCCGTGACAGGGGGTATAGGGCCATAGGTATCAGCCATGTATTCCATTTACCACTGTCTCCTGGTTGACATTGGCAATGGAGTACTCAGAGTTCACCTTATGAATAATTTTTTAGGGTAAAGACTAAAGAACGTCAAGCTTATTCTGTTGATCTCCAGGTTGATATTGAAAAAAGAGAACTATGTCACCTGATTGAAAAATTGGTAAGGAGGGTCGGCCATTATTAAATTGGGATGTCTCCCTTTCTGTGATGGTGACAATCTCCTGAGTGGCTAGATCTTAAAGCTGGACAATTTCATCAACTAAGACCCTTATAGTCAAATCAGATTTCTCATGCAAGGAGGTATTGAGTAGGGGCTGAAAGCTACTTGGCAATTATGGTACGTTCATATAGAGCTTCAAAGGGGATATCTTAATTACTTGATGGTATCTTATTTGCCAGGCGAGCAAGGCACTAGTAGATATTGGTTTCAATTTGAAGGGTCAGAGGCAGCCATCTTTCACAAATTTGAAACAAGTGTTACATTAGCATGTCCCCTGCCCATTGGTTGAGTGGTTAAGGGGTGGTGAAACTTTGGTTAGTTCAAAAAAGTGAAGTTAATTCTTGGACTACCTAAGATTTAAATTTAGCCCATTTCTCAAAAGTAAAGTCTGTGAGAATCAATGCTGATTAAATATGGATCAAATAAGGGTAAGGCCATGGCTTTTGCGGTTGCAGCAGGAACAGAAGTTCCTTCAAACTAACTGGTTATTTGGCCCATAGCTAGTATAATATATTAATGGCCGTGTAACCCGGTGGGCAGAGGGCCCAATACATAGATGTGATGACATTAAAGGTTTTGCGGAGCCATGACTGAATGTTGATATTAGGGACTAGCCCAATCCTGTGATTGAAAAGCTATACAAGCCTCTAGAACTTCCTAATTGTCTCAAACATCTGATCCCAATAGCATCATTTCTTTAGTCATTTGTTGGTCTTTTTTACTGCCCCATGTTCCACAGTCATGTGTCCTTCAAGAATAACACTGTTTTTGGAAGAAGGTCGATTTATAAGGGAGCCATTTCATGTTCATTTTCTTATACAACATTCCCTCTTTGTTTGAGTGTCTCAGGTCATATTTTGTATCTTGGTTTGGATATCAGGAGCTTTCAACTCCCATCAATCAGGCCGGCCAAATCAGATCATACAGTCGGCCTTCCTTGGGGGTTAAGGTAGCATTACCAGCATCCTCGAGAGACCATTGACATTCTGGTGAAATGATCCTGTACTATGGACAATAGTAAAATCGTAGTTCTGCAGCCTTAGGGCTCATATTGCTAACTGGCCATCTGGTTCTTCATCTGCTGCAGACATCAGAGTGAGGAATTATTAGTGATGGCATTGAAATGGTTACCATATAGGCAGGGATGGAAATGCTTGATTATTAATTACACAACCAGGTAATCATGCACAGTAACGCTATATTTTGTTTTTCCTTACCTAGGGTCCTGCTAAAGTAAGTTATTGGGTTATCAACCTAATCTTTATCATGCTGAGCTAGGATAGCTATGACATCGACATCACTAGCATCAGTAAATACCAAAAAAGGGCCAGTTGAATCATATATATATTAAAATAGGCTTAGTACAAAGAGCAATCTGCAATCATAAAACGTCTGTTACTTTTCAGGCTGCTACTTGAAAGGTAGATCCTTTTGTAGAAGGTAGACTTGAGGTTTAGATAAGTCAGCAAATTTGAGGAATGAGCTGACAAAATAACCTACTATGCCAAGGAATACTTGAATATCCCTAAGGCTCTGAGGGCGCGAAATCTTTTTAATGGCAGTGACTTAATCTGGGATAGTCTGAATACCATGTTTTAAGAACTTCTGTCTGAGGAATTCCATTTTAAATTGGAAGAAGGAGCACTTTAAAAGCTTGAGCTTTATTGAACCTTTCTAAGATAGTTGAAGACTTTCCAGAGATGTTCCACATGATTTGTAAAGGTTTTTGAGAAGACAGCGATACCATCTAGATACATGAGGTCACAGGATAGCTTCAAGTCCCCTAGAATCCTGTTCATGGCGCGTTGGAATGTGGCAGGTGCATCTCAAAGGCCCTGGGGCATCCTTGTTGTCTTGAATAACTTTTCGTTTGGCTATGAGAGCACATCTGGACAGATATTTAGGGGCTAGAGCTACTTGACAATATCCTCTAGCAAGATCTAAAGTGGAAAATATTTTGACCTGGAAAGCAAGCTAAGAGAGCCATCGATCCAGGGCAAGGGGTAATTATCCTTCTTAGTAATGGTGTTAGGTCTTCCATAGTACATCGCCAAATGATGACTGCCATCCTTCTTCTGAACTAACAGGAGAAGAGAGGCCCAAGGACAACGTGGAGGCACCAATAGACCAGTTTCCAGTGTTTAATTGAGCTCAACAGTTACTTGAACCTCTTCAAATTTACTTTTTTGGTAGGGATGATGAAACGGTTTGGTTAAACCAATCATTGCATTTCAATTCAATATTCAGAAATATGAATCTTGAGTTAAAACAATTTTTGGAGGTTTTGCGGTTTATTCAGGGTTTAGTGCTGGGCTGTGCCCCTCCCAAGCTATTCTTTATGCTCTTAGGGGCCTAAAGGATAGTGCAGGAGGGTGTCCCCGGAAGGGCGACCTTAAAAGGTCAGGCCCATGCGATTCTGAACTCAGTTTAGAATTCTTTCTTGTTTCCACCTTCTCGTGGGTCTCTCTGGTGGCCACGGGGCCGCCCTTGCCTTGTCTTACCTGATATCCCACAGCAAACCTAGTTTTTTGTATCCTATACAAAAAATTTGTTTTTCAGGGATTTGGTCCACCAGCATAACTTGGTTTTTTTCTATGTATGGTTTGCAGTGCCACTATACAATTGGGAATTACATTCATATCTGCATTTTTATTTTATAAAAAAGTAAATTAAGGCTAATTCCGGGGTTAAATCCTTACTTACCTGTGTCATTTTTTCAAGTTTTTGAATTTTCCTAGATATGAGGTTGAATTGGTGAGTATAATAAGCCAAAACAATTATCTCAAAGGAATCTCATATCAGACAATTGTTTGGCGTCAAATTGATCTGCCATGGCAAGATGACAGTTGAAAACTGGGACGTTTTCAATCGTTACAGATGAGACCATGTGGATTGAGCGTCACCAGTCTCAACATGATGTAAAACGCCATTCATTTTCCCAAAATTGTAGGTAGAGGATGAGAAGAAGTCTGAGTATCTTCCAGTAAGTTCTTAACTTGGCTCTGTTGTTCACAAGTGAGCTCTTGCCCAATAGAGGTGTTGACTAGAACTACTGATGGAGGTTATTCTAACTCAAAATTCTTAGACTTCCATAGCTATAGACATCAACAATTGCCTTTACAGGAAGGAGGTGTACTTAAGAGGCTGAGGTATTAGGCCCCACTATCCTAGGTTTGTCAGTGAGGTCAGACATCAGCATTTATTTGGATCCAACATAGGCAGGATCAAAAATTCCTGGACAGGTAAGACCTCCTTGACTGATAAGTTATCCATGCCTCATATTTACAGCAATTGTACTGAGAAAATCCTAATATAAGCCTTGATAAATGATGACCTGGGACTTTGGTGGTATAGTAGTAATCTTAAAAAATAGGCATACCCTCTTGGCCATCTACTGCAGGAGGGGGTATTTATAATCAAGAACTCCTTACATGATATTTAATATAATCTACCCAGTTTTTGCTTACCAACAGGCAATCCTGAACTTTAATCTCCATCACGACGTCGCAGGAGGCTTCAAAAACCAATAGGACATGGTGTCCCCAATAAGGATAAAAATCTTTCAGAATATTGCACACCGACGGAATATCCTATAAGGAACTGCGTCCCAAGGGGAAGGTCATAACTAAGGTTGTCTAATGCAATGGCTGGATCATTCACTGAAATCTTGCCAAAGAAAATGGTAGCGAGGAATAGGCCCTAATGGGCTAAGTACATTGTGGCCCAGCTGTTCTATATTCCATGTAATGTGGTAAGTTGGGAGCTATTTTGATGCTCTTTATTAATTTTAGATGAAAATTACATACATGGGGAACCACTGTTGACAGTGGTGTAGACAGGGATTTTATGAACTCAAAATGGTGATGAATGTAACCAGGCTTTTGAACTGAGGTGGTAGAGTGAGAGCATAGGAGTTTTTAGAATAGAAATCAGTATTATTTTTTATAAATAAGTCTTGGTTTTCTTCTTCTAATACAACAATATTATACTCATTATAAATCACTAGACATTCGTGAGGTGGTACTGGGATGTCAGCATGAAGTGCCTCGTACTTTATGCTGAGTTCCCTTTTCCTGCCTCCTTAGTGAGTCTCTTCTAACAAGTCTTAGCGCTATGAAAGAATCTATTGGAGTAGGAGCATTAAGGTCTGTGATTCTTCTGGTTCTCAGCATGGACCTGAGGATGGCTGAAAAAGATGGATGTGGAGGACTTTAGATGCAAGGTAGACATAGGAATTTCATTAAGAGCTTCCTTAATTTCCTAGATACATGTGAAGCTGTTCTTTTGGCCAATCATGTACATCTGGACATCAGGATAAGATCCTAACATGGAGATAACCACAGTTATGGCGTCTTCTAATTTAATACAATTAGTAGTTACTAAAGGTTGTGGCTGGGCATGTAATTGGCTGGCGAACTTCACAGGACTTTTTTCTTTTTTCAAACAAATGTCCATGAACGCAGCTTCTGTTTGGCCAGGGTTTTTTTGCTTCCAAGCTCCTGGATTAGGGCTGTACAAACTTGTTCCCAGGTGTGGCATTTCTTTAAATGGGGAGTCATAATTTCCTTTATGGTACTATTCAGGAAAGAGTGGATGTTCTTCACCTTCTGATGGTTGGTGGCCTTTTCCATCAAGATTTAATAAGCATATGTCGGGATTTTAACCAAATGGATCCTTCCAATAGTATCAGAATTAGGGGCTCAAGTTAGTCAGGCGCGATTGCCAGCTAATCGCCTAGTCCAATACTATTTTATGTTATAATTTAATTTGAGTTTAGGTTTGATGGAAGCTGCATTTGCTGCCAAAATGCCATTCAAAGATCATTGTGGGAGTTTCCAGTGGAAAGCTGATAAATCCATTATGAATCATCCAAAAATGGTTCCACTGAGTAATTTGGAGCACCAGCGACTCATGGTGAGGATGCTCAATGTTTATTTAGTTTAATGAATTTATATATGATTGATTGGCAACCCATGCCGAAGATGGATTGACCTAATTTAATAGATTGGTGATCAGATGAGCGGATTTGGAGGGAATTGCTACTAAGAATGAATGAATTATCTGATAGAGTTCTGGCATCAAGTGGCTGATGGGTTTTTCAGTATTTATTGGCCAAGGAGTACTTGAGCGCAGTAACATAGAAGAAGTAAAAATAGTCGTTCATTCCCTCCTAATAAACAATCTCTCTTTCACCCCATCTTTTCCTATTTGTTTGAAATAGCAAGAGCCACTAGAGTAGGGAAGGTTGGACAGGAGATCCCTGATAGGCGCAGGTGATCACGCCTGGAGTGGCTGGCACTGTCAGCTCCCATGCCTCCTCCCTATGAGGAACCAGCGGGAACCTGGCCACCAGCGGATGCGCTGACTGGCCACCAACCTTGTAGGGTGCAGCGCGGGAGTGCCATATCCACCCAAGGTAGGGGATGGACTTGCCAGGGCATGCCCAGATGGGTTGGTGAAGGGTCAAGAGCGTGGGGAAGCTCAGAATTGCCTGAGCTGCCCAGGATGGGGGCAGGACTTGCTGGGGCACACGCCAAGGACACCTGGGGCTAAGGCGAATCTGCTGGTGATTGGTTGGTGGGTTGGATGCAGACTTGTAAGGGTTGGTATGTCAATGAAGGCAAAACATCAAAGGACCAACCAGTCTTCATAGTTGGCCTGGCACACTATCAGAGCCCATGGTCAATTTTGCGACAGCATACATGAAGGAAGCACTACTTTCCTTCCATGGGGTAAATTAATTCTTAAAATAGAATTTAAGTTAGTCAAAAGATGGGTGGAAAGAGTATTGACAGCAGGGACTGGTGCAGGCTCAAAATTTTCAGTTTCTGCATAATTATGAGGGGCCTTTTGGTCCAATTGTCATCTTATTCCTTCAAGACCCTCATGGATCTCATCCCAATTTCGGTTTAGAGAGATAATGAAGGATTTATGTAAAATTTCTCCTTCAGATCTTAAATTTCGGCACATTGGAGGAGCAGCTGACTCTCAAAGTTCTCAAGCAGGTTATGAACCCATGGCAGATTGTGTCATGGCTCCATAACATAATTAAGGGCACTGATTGCAGGAATAAAGCTGGTCGTCAGGAGGCCAAAAAGGTAAAATTGCAAGGCCTTCCTGAACTCAAACATACCCTGGGCCAACACTGGGTGCAGGCAAGATATGCCCATGTTGGTCCTGGGGATGTTCATGATGCTTGGCCCTGCGTTACAGCAATGGCGTTAAAAAGCACCAGCTATATCACCAATAACAATGGTTCAATTTGGTTGTTTGGTAAACGGAGTTTTGAAACCTTGTCAATTTTTGTTATTGCAAAATTTGGCCAGCTTTGCCTTCAATCCATAACTTAAGTTTGGTGATCTCTAGCTACAGTACCCTAGCCAATGGTAGGTTGCATCTATTGGGTCACTTAGGCTTAGCACCATTTCCCCCAATTGACAATTCACCACCATTAACTTAATTATGTTTCTATAAGACTAAATTACCTCATTGGTTGACTTCCTTAATAATTTTCCCATTAGTTTACATTTTTAAATATGGTTACTTGGGCAAAACTGTGCGTGGACCTTCTCAAGGAGGTCTCTAACAACGCTGGCCATTTAATACAGAATAATCTACTGGATCTGGTGCGCCGCTGGGCCTCCCTGGTCCCCTCCAGACTGAAGCACCAAAAAAAATCCAGTACAGATCTCCACTTGGTTTTTAACTCCCCTTTGGGGTCCACATAAGTGTTGTTTATATTTGTTACCAACTAATATACACCATGTTGCACACCCTTGCCCTGTGTTACTTTGGCTCCACCACCCTCCGCGGTGCCCTGTCTACTATACTCCTAATGACTGGTTCCCTGGAGGTGTGGCTATGAATCTTGCACCACCTTTCTGGGAATGGGAGAGTTACAGATACTCTCCTTACATTAGTTGACTAACCAACTTTTTTATGTGCACTAGAATTATCCGTGTGGGAATTTCACAAAGTGTGAATTGGGTGCGCCAACTGTTGGTCATGGCTGCAGCGGGACTCACCACCGTTTCCTCATTTTGCCAATGTTTAGTGCATCTTGGCATTATCCTTGCTACCTCCATCTGGGAATCACCCACCCTTCTTTCTTGTACCTGGTGGATTCAGATGTTTTGCGATTTAAGGGTCATATTTCCCCAACTTTCCCCCAAAATTTAACAAAAACACTATAATTAAAATGTTTTTTCTTGGCACCATGTTCAGACAATGCAGGTGGGATCATCAATAAAGGGCCTAATGGTGATGGTCTTGAATAATATACAACTCACGCTGAAATGGATATGGGGTCATTTATGTTCAAAAACACTTAACATAACTTCTTTTCCTTATATAAAAACAAGCCAAATATCATCTCTTGTGGCTCTAATTTGGAACTCGTTCCAGTATACCATATCACCCCAGAGAACCCGCGCTTGACCCCTACCATGATCTTCAGAACACAGGAAGTGGAAAATGAGTTACTATTTCTATATAAAAATGTTTATGCAATTGATGAATATATGGTGAGATATGTGATATCAGTAGTATGAGTGGCCAACTATCTCTCTCCATTATATGATGCTTAAACATACCCTGGAGGCATTATTATGCCTGATGTAGAGCTTTTTGGGAGGTGTTGGCGTTTTCTGCTTTGAATAAAAATCATTCGGGATATTTTTGTTGATAGCTACCCTTTCATCCCCTTTAGGTAAAATCAGCACAACTATTTTGGTAGATACAGGTGCTTCTGAGAATTTTATTTACCAAGATCTGGCCAACCACCTTGATTTAAATTACTTTACATGTGGTATGGTTAGGGGAGGGGCTTCCCAAGGTATTCCCACGCTGAAGGTTCTAGGGTCAGTGGACTATCAAGTTGGAAAGTATCATTTGTTGGACCATTTTCAAGCAATCAAAAGCTTTCTGTACCCCATTTTTTTGGGAGTAGAGTGGTGGCGAAAGTTTGACATCAGAACCAACTTGGAAGACAATACTTTGTCCTTAGCATTATATAAAGGCCATATATTAGTTGTCCCTTTATCTGAATCAAATTCTAAGGGCGATCTGCCCCATTGGCCTAATATCCACTCTCTTAAGATTGCTCCGTTGCTGAAGCCCTTGCTGGAGGTACCCATACCTTCCTGTTTGGAGGGGCTGGAATCTTCGTTTGATGCAGTTTCAGCCAATATACTACCAGCTAATTCAGAGTTTGATTGCGAGTTCAAGCTCGCCGTTAATCTAGTGTGTATATCTTCACACATTTACCCTTTGATTGTATGGGAGGAAGCGACCTTGGATGTGTGAATTAAATAGCAGTTAGAGAAAAGTGCGATATTTTAGCATACCTCCCCGGTATGATCCCCACTTCTCTTTGTGGAGAAGGCAGATGGTACCTTACGCCCATGTGTAGACTATGGGAATCTCAACAATGTCACAGTACCAGGCTTGCACCCCATAACGTTGGATTCTCAAATTGCTCGCTATGTGGAGAAGGCAAATGTTTTCTCAAAACTGGATTGTTTAAATGTATTCAATCAGATCAGGATAAAGAAGGGCCAGTAATGGCCTACCGCGTTCCATACCCAAAAAGGAATCTTCAAGTTCTGGGTTGTGTCCTTTTGGCTTAAAAATGCTCCTGTTATCTTTCAACGCCATATATATGCGGCCCTTTGGGGGACCTGCTGGGTGTGCGTGGTGGCTTGTATGAATTATATTATGGTGTTTTACCCCAATCTAGAGTCTCATGCTATACACCAGCGGCAAGTGGTGGAGAGGTTAAGGGCAGCCGACCTTGCACTGAAAATCAGTAAGTGTGAATTCTTCAAGTCCCAGGTCACCTTCATGGGCAATATAATGTTTGACCAAGGCCATATGATAACTCCAGACAAGGAGAAGGCAATTTGCATGTGGCCCACCTCAACTTTGGTCAAGGAATTGAGGAGTTTTTTGGAGGACGTTTACGTTCTTTAATAAATTCACACCAAATCTTTCTAAAGTGGCGCCGCGCTTGTATAAGGTGAGTGGGGCAAAAGTGCTCAAGTGGTCCCCATCTTTTCAGGAAGACTTCCAAGCGGTAAAGAGCTGTCTGTTGTCCACGACCGTCCTTCACCACTTAGACCTTAAAAGGAGTTTAGTGTGGCTTTTGATGCCTCTAACTTCTCCATAGCGGCAGCCCTATTACAAGTAGGTGAAAAATGGAATAGAGCATTTAGTGGGATATTTTTCCAGAAAAATGTCTTTGCCTGAATTAAACTATGCCATATATGACAAAGAGTTATTAGCAGTGGTAGAGGCGCTGACTTATTGGCGTCATCACTTGCATGGCTCAATCCAACCCTTCTGCATATGTAAAAATCACCGTGCATTGTTTTACTACTGCGCACCTCATGTATTGACCCCACAGCAGACCCGCTGGCATAAGACCCTGATCCAATTTTCATTTTCTTATGAGTTTACAAAGGGCAAGGAAATATAATTTAGCGGATGCTTTAAGCAAAAACACTGCACCAACTTCTGATCCTAAGGAGGTAGAGGTAAACAACACCCACTTGGTAATTCCGCCAGGTAAAAAGTTTCTCAACTATCCTCTTCTTTGGCCCATGGGCTAGCGTTTGCTCTTCTGGAAAATGTGAAGGAATATGGTATGTATATAAAGGTAGTCCTTTAACAGCCGTTTTCAGCTGAGTATACTATGGTCCTCGCCAAGAGCAAGTTGAATTACGAAGAAAAACAATGGGATACCAAGTTAAGGATGAGATGGTGTGGTTTCAGGGGAGCCTCTGGGTTCCCAAAGGATCCCTTTGCCTGAAATCATTTGGGATCATCATGATGAAATCACAGTTGCCACCCTGGAAAAGCAAAGACTCTTGAGCTTATCTGCTGCGCATACAATTGGAAGGGATTAGCCACGCAGGTTGCCAGGTATTGTAAGAGTGCCTGGTCTGCAACAAAATGAAGGCAAATCGCCATCCTCTAGCAGGGTTGTTGGTGACAGTTCAAAGTTCTGAAGAGCCTTGGACTTCCTTATCAAAGGATTTTATTGTGGAGTTGCCTGCTTCTGAGGGCTACGACGCCATCATGGTAATGGTGGACCGTTTTACAAATTTCGCCCACTTTATCCTTGTAGAACCACAGTAACCGCGTCAGAGATGGCTAGGCTCTTCGTGTCACATTTGTTTGCTCTTCATGAGGTCCCCCAAGAGATAGTTAGTGATTGGGGCCCTGTTTACCTCTGTCTTTTGGAAAATTTTGTGTAAGTCTCTTCCTATTCATCTCTGCCATTCAACTGCCTATCACCCCCAATCAGATGGGCAGACTGAACTAGTGAACCGGTGCCTAGAACAGTTCCTGCGGTGTTACACTGCCGCAGATCATTCAGTTTGGGTTTCCCATTTACATGGTCCAATTCAGCTATAATAACGCCCAGCATGAATCAGTAAGTTGTTCTCCCTTTATCACCAACTAAATCTCAAACCCGCCTTCAACATATAGCCCAGCTGTGGATCCAAAGTGGAAGAAGTGGTGAACTTTGTGAAGACTCTTAAGAAAGTACACCAGGGGTGAACACAGATATGGATGCAGCAATGAAAGCATATAAGGAGAACTCGAATGGGAAAAGATGGGAAGGTCTGGCATACGAGAAAGGGGATCTTATGATGCTGGATGCTAAAAACATCCCTACTAAGTAGCCATGCAAAAATCTGGGGCCAAAGAGGAATGGCCCTTACCTTATTGTCAGAAAAGTGGGCCAGCCTCATACCAGTTGGATCTTCCTTCGTCATACCAAATCTTTGCTGTCTTTCATAGAAAACTTACGTTGTTTGAGGGCCCCCCCACCAGAGACTCCAGAGGCTTATATCATAGATGGGGCGCAGGAGTGGGGAGTGGAGGAGATTGTAGCCACCTGTAATATAAGAAGAAGACTTGATTATCTTGTATCATGGATAGGATTTGACGAAGCAGACAACAGTTGGATACCAGCGCGTGACTGCGCTTATGCCAAGATCTTATTGAACAAGCCACGAGATTTTCCATGAGGCTTCAGGATCTAAGTCAAAGCAAGCCATTGCCGCCATGAAGGTGGCCCTTGCCCACATGAACTTTTCTTTGGAGAAAGCTACTGGAGAGGGGTAATGGAGTCCCAAAAATGAGAAAAAAGTAATGTCATGGCTCCATGACATGATTGAGGGCATTGATTACAATGATAAAGCTGGTCGTCAGGAGGCTAAAAAGGTCAAGCTGCAGGAGCTCCCTGACTTAAAACATACATTGGACCAGCGCTGGGTGCAAGCGAGATATTCCCAGGTTGGTCCAGGGGATGTGCAAGATGCTCAGCCCTGCATTACAGCAAGGGTGTTAAAGCGCACCAGCTATATCACCATTAATAATGGTTTGATTTGGTTGCTTGGTAAACGGAGTTTTGAAACCAGTTCAATTTTTGATATTGCAAAATTGATCCAGCTTTGCCTTCAATCCATAACTTAAGTTTGGTCAATCTCGAGCTACAGTACCCTGGCCAATAGTAAGTTGCATCTATTGGGTCACTTAGGCTTAGCACCATTTCCACCAATTGACAATTCACCACCCTTAGCTTAGGTATGTTTCTATGAGAACAAATTTTCTTGTTGGTTGACTTCCTTAATAAAATTCCTCGTTAATTTACATTTTTAAATATGGTTCCTTTTACAAACATGTTCGTGGACCTCCTTGGGGAGGTCTCTAACAACGTTGGTCATTTTTTTACACAAAATTATCTACTGGATTTGGTGCACCGCTGGGCCCCCCTGGTTTCCTCCAGACTGAGGCAGCCAAGCATTCCAACACAGATCTCCGCTTGGTTTTGTACTCCTCTTTGGGGTCTACCCAAGAGTTGTTTTTTATTTGTTACCAACTACTATACACCGCGTTGTACACCCTTGCCCTGGGTTACTTTGGATCTGGCACCCTCCGCAGTGCCCTGTTTACCATACTCCTAATGACTGGTTCCCTGGTGGTGTGGCTGTACATCTTGCACCACCTCGCTGGGAACAGGAGAGTTACAGACTTTCTTCTTGAAGTTTGTTTAAGTTGGGTGATGAAGTTGTCAACGAGCTTTATGAATCACTGAAATTATCCATCTCACCTGACATTACAATAATTGAGACTTTAAGGTCAAGAGTGACTCCATCTACTCGGATCTTGCATACTTGAGCCACATTGCATATTTGATATTTTAAGGTAGCGAGCGCCATAATGTTGTCTTTTCTCAAGAAGTTTTTAGGATTATAAGAGTAGGCAGTGCGGGACCAGAAAGTCCCTAAGGCCATAGGGACCTTTAGGCCCTTCTGGCCCTTCACATCCGGAAAAAATATTATTGGAGGAAGCTCCTAGTAGTGCTGCTGCAGTTTCCACGCAAGGTCTTCAATCTGGTTGAGGAGTTGGTTTCAGGTGGACTTAAGGAGCTGCACACCTTAATGAAGCTGGTCCTCAAGGTAACCCAAAATTTCACTTTTAGCATAGCGTGTAGATTATGACATTGTTGATTAATTGACAATTTTTGAAAATGGCTTCACAATTTGTATGATTGAAGGAGGAGGCTGAATTATAGAAAATGGCAATATTTGAGTGTAAGGTTTGAATAAGCCCTAGGTGTCACAATACTTCATAATGATACAACCCAACTATTTATAGTATGTGGTGTATGGCTTGATGGACAAAGCTTTGGAGATGTTGCTCAGTACCCAAATTCAGTTCACTTAAGAGTAGTAAAGCCGAGGTATATAAATTTTACATGATGGAAGACACTAAAGAGGTGTGGGAGCAACTGGATCTGCCTCCCACGGAGTAGATGCTTCAAAATAGTTGTTTTAATCTTGTTGAGGTTCTCATATTGGAGTTGATACTGATCATGGTCAATGGATGGTAAGATGAATTGGAATTGGCCCAAAATTTTAGGCTTTCAGGCTGTAGGGGAGGTACTTCATACTAGGAAGTGTTAACTCATCAAGTTAAGCTTCTTGATCAATCATCTTGTTGGTTTTTTTTGCTAATATTCTACATCTTTTGTGATATAAATTTTATTACTTGGACAGCTCAGAGCCCCCTGTAGTGAGCACCACTTATCTCAGCATAAAAGTTCTCTTGACTTTAGCTGAAGTTTGAAAATAGGCTCAAAGCTGTAACCTAGTGGTATGTTGATGATTAAAAGATGAGGAGAAATAGACTACTCTATTATTTAAAAGGTATTGATATTTTTAGGGCGAGTGGGGACATGATGCCAAGAGGACCTCCATGCCTTCATACAATCAGGATCTTTTACATTCTTCAAGGCCGACCACCTGGTCAATGCCCTAATTGTTCTG